>BPTQ01000008.1:50494902-50560227 GCA_019973895.1 Chrysanthemum seticuspe
AAATGGGAACAGAAGAAGCTTGATAGCTTCTTGTGGGACATTCTTGTATTTGATGGTAGATGCAATCTTGTTAAACCATCGAATGTGTGCATGAGGATCATCCCGCTCAAAACCATAGAATTGGCTTTGGGTTACCAGATTAAGTAACCCGGTTTTGAGCTCAAAAGTGTCAGCCACGATGGCTGGGACAACAATGGCATCTCCGTAACCCTCGATGGGTGCTTGGAGAAGCTCGTTCATCGGCTTGTCTTCTGCCATTATGGCAGGTGGTGGTGGTGGTAGACGTTCCTCAGTCACAGCTGAAGGAGCAGAACGTCCTCTACGTCTACGAGGAATCTTTCCAAGTTCTGACAATGGACTTGTAGAACTGGAAGAACGAGTGCGCATGCACTAAGTATAAAAATCAGTTTTCAAAACAAATGAGGCAAAACACAAGTGAACTTAACCAATAATCACAAATGAAATGGCTTCTTTGAAAAAGGTACACCAAATCACAAGTGACACAAAGGCAAGTTTTAAATCTGATGTTCAGGAACTTATTATGGTCGCACCCCCAGTTAGGTAGTGCACTGCCTTGATTTGCGGTGGTTGATTTTTATGTATATATTAAGTATCACTGAAAAGACGTAGGTACAGATCTGTGCTGATGGGTTTAAAAACTTTTGGACAATATTTTTGGTATCGTCTCGTTTAACCAAATCGTATTTCTTTAAGAATCACCTTAAAAGAAACACAAGTCAGAAAACGTTACGATTGTTTTGTTGTTTTATACTGTTTTTGGTGTTTTTAACACTTTAGGAAAAGTGTTAATGAACTTTTTGATTTATATTAACTTTACAGAAAACTGTTTACAAACTGTGGTGTATGTGCAAGTACGGGTCTGAAAAATGTTTTAGAACACGCTTACAGCCTCCCCGGCAGCGGCGCCAAAATTTGATCGGTGCAAAACCGTCAAGTTTTCTTACGCAAGTTAACCACTTGTGAATGGATAACTGTAAGAAACTCAAAACAGTTCACACACCAATGCAATTTAAGATCAGGAGAATACAGTGGATTCCCGGGTCGTTATGTCCCACGGAGGATGACTGGTGTTAAACACAATCAGATGTCGAATGATCACTAAGGATAGTGATCAGTAAGGATATCGATGGAAATTTACCTAAAGAAAAGATTTGCAAATTATAGCGACTTAAATGCAAATTAAGAAAATTAAAAAGTTAAAATCTATTAAATAAACGCTATCACTATTTTTAAACTGATGTTTTTGTGTTTTTATAAAACTAAATAACTTAAATAAACTATCTTAACTAAAACGTAACCTTAAATTATCTAAAAATGTTACTTAAAATGGAAACGTACGTTATTTGCAAAAATTACGCTGGAGCGCAAGCAAAAACGTAAAATTTATGAAATAAAAAGCCTACGAGTGTAAAACTAATTTTATTACGTACTATATGACAAAATAAAATTTTAGAAAAAAGATTTGTATTTTTTTGACTTTTATATTTTTTATTATGATTTAATTACTATAAAACACTAATTAATTGATTAAAAATATTAAAACTAATTAGAAAAATCTCAACTTTTTACAGAAAATACTTAAGACTAATACAGATTTAATAAAAATACTAAACTAGAAAAAGCTACTTTGGATAAGCTAGAAATAAGCTAAAAGGGGCGAATAAGCTAAATGAGACAAGAGTGGTTATATATTTGTTTTTGCAAACCATAACAAGAAAGACCCAAGGGCGCTATTGGCATACAGGTACCCACTATCACCTTCACAAAGGGGGAGGTCTCAGGTTCGAGCCTGCCTACCCCCTTTTTGCTAACTATTTTTTTTTTCAAATTTTATTTTACAAACTAATTAAGCACATGAAAATAAGCACTTTTCTCAACTGTGAAGTTTTATGAAAATGAGCCAATAAGCTGTTTGAGCTTGAAAAGCTTAACAGTTGGCTAGAAAATGAAATAAGCACAAGTTATTAACTAAAATGGGTATTTAAGCTAGAAATAAGCAAAAGATAAAAAGAAATAAGCTATATTACTGATTATTAGCTAAAATTAACACTGAATGAGCACAAGGACTACTAATAAGCACTTATAAATTCAAATAAGCACTAACTGGTTTACACAGTACACTGTTGGTTTTATAGCTACTTTCTAAGCTACTTTTAAGCTATGTAATAAGCTAAAAATTGGAAACCAACTTTGGATTTGACAAGATCACCAGTTAGACTTTCCAAAAAGCTAAAGTACAAAGATTAGCTTATACTAATGAGCCTTTAAGAAGCTCTTGAAAAACTGATCAAAACTGACCAACTGATACATTTAGACAAAATGGACAGATTTAATAAGCACAAGCAGGCTTATTGAATAAGCTGCAAATTGAAAAATGACACTTGGGACTTTGAGACAGCTAGGTTGGCTTCTCAAAAAAACAAATTACACAGGCTAATGATCTCTAATAAGCTCTGTAAGAGCTTGTGAAACAAGGTACCAAACCTGTGTTCAGGGGAGCTTTTTTGACTTTTTGATTAAAACAAAAGTTTGACTAAACTGAACTTTGATTCCAATTTTAAGACTGATTATGTTGTATAATGATGAAATGACACTAATGCAAGTTATCTTTATGAATTTCAAGCATGAAACTAGAATCTGATAATCTAAAACACAACAGTGAAACAGTTAGGATGGATTCATGATCATTTTGACTTATTTGAGTGTTCAGGCACAAAATATTGACAGATATGATTCAATATGAGATAAACAAACATGAAACAACAAGTTTCAATCACTGAATACACCTTTAAGACAGATTGCTCATCAAAACCAAACACCCCTTTATCACTGTTTTTAAGAACTGAGACAAATCCAATACTTAACCAACTTGTAATTATGACCAAATTAACTTAAATTAAACTAAACACTACTATTAGAACAGGTTTGATCAGATTAAAACTACAATTGCAGATTATGCTTAAGAGCTTGAAAAATGCTTACAAGTGTCCAAAGCCTCAAATGCTAGCAAAATGTGAACCAAGTACCACTAACCTATCAAACCCAATCCAATAAGCTATAATTCGACCCATTTCCATATCTGAACCAACCCAAATCCTTCCTGCATCACTTTTGCCCCTCTTTGACTTTTTGTTGACCAATATTCAAATTAGCTTGAAACTTAAATACAAGCTTATAGAAAGCTATTATGAGCTAATATAAACCTGTTTTACTTTTGAAAGAAGCTAGTTGAAGCTTGATAATCATAGTTTGACATCACAATTTTCAACAGTTTAACAAAAAATTATGAAAATGGTATAAAACTTGCATTGGTACTTAAAACTGGTTGCAATACACTTGAACACACTGAATTGTTACAAAGGAACTTGAAATAACAACTTTTAATCTATTTGAAAGCTTAATAAGTAAAAACGACATACAAGAAATTAAAAAAACTAAGTTCCTTCTTCTCTCTTGCTACTCTGCTTCTTTTATGCTCCAAGAATGCTCCACGTGTCCTTATGAGAAGATCCCACCTCTTATCATGACCAATGGTTGAGTAATGAGTGTATTTCCTGTTTTACCAATTTTGGCGGGAAGAGACTATTTGACTTGTAGGCTTCTGAAACAGGCAAGTAGGGGGGGGGGTGGCATTTATTGTGGGGGGTTGAGTGGGGAGGTGATGATGATGGGGGTGTAAAAGGTGATGGGATGGAGCAGATAACAGCTGGGGAAGCAGAAGCATGAGGTGGAAGAAGATAAACAGTATGGGCGCGTATTCTGCTTTTTGACTTATTTTGACCAAGGGGTCAAAATGGAAGGGTCAAGGGGTTTTTGACAGGGGCTCAAAAGGGAAAAGGCAGGGGGTCCAAATGGGTAATATGGCAAGGTCAAATGGATTTTTGACAAGGCTTTAGGTTTAGCTAATTTGACAAGGACTAATCTTGCAATTCTGAAAACTTGAAGGACTATTCCTGCCATTTTTCCAAAGTTACCATAAGGACTAAAATTGACAACCTTTAATAGTGCAAGGACCAAATTTGCCATTTTCCTATTTTCAAAGGACTATTTTTGCCAATTTCCAAAGTTCAGGGACTAAAGTTGTAATTTTGTAAATTTGAATCTCAAGGACCAATTTTGACAACTTTTGAATCCCTAAGGACTTAAAATGATATTTTTCTTTATTTGGTTTTACCAGGGACTGTTTTTGACAATTTTTCAAACTTGGGGGACTAAAACTGCCAATTATGCAAACTTGATACATTTTTCACCAGATTTTGATATTTTTGCATTTAAAACACATAAAACACTAATTTGTGATATTTTTATCATTTTGATGCGTTTCTGAGTGTTTTCAGATGTTTTTGCAGTTTAAACAGCACAAAAATGATGAGTATTTACACACTCATCAGTTTCGTTAAAATAATTTTACGTTTGTTATCGACAAAACATTAGAAGACCGTAAAATATAAATAAACGTTTTATGGTTTATTTGTATTAACAAACTTCACATTCGGGTCCCTCTTTTTCAGAATAAGCGGATTATTACGAATAAACCATGCCCAATTAAACCAACCCATCCATAAAGCTAAACTGGAATGAGAATATCCCGGTGACGAGTTAAGCATTGATTTTACCAGTCCATATTTACCCCGAGTGTTCTTAACTTAGTTAGGAACAACGGGGTAAGCCACACGCTTTCCCAAAAAGATTCCATATACCGTATTAGCAAACCATGCACTAATAGCTCTAATAGACTCCACCGGAACAACCACATCAACCCTGTTTCCCCCGGAGTAAATAAGGTGCGAAAATACATAGCCTTACTACTCGGACCAGTTGTAAATAAATTAGCATAAGAAGTGCATGGTTTCGGGTTAACATCAGGGATAGTCGGTGCCTGCCCCACATTCACATCTTTAGTATTCACTGTAGCATCCACATATTCTTCCACAACAGACGAGGATACCACGAACATATCCTTGACAGTCTTTGTAGAAGGTACAACACCACTTTTCTCCTTAACACCCCTCCCACCCCCACCTCCTGTTTGGCTAAAAAAACATCGCTCCATCTCCAAAACATTCACACCCTACATCACCTACTCAACCAGTTGTAACAACACCAAAACCTCTAACTCACCACGTAACCAAACAGGCACGTCCTGTGATTCCAAGACGACCCATAAACCCTAGAGTTTGAAGATCGCAACAACAGTCAAGTAATGAATAAATGAAACCCTAACAAAACACGATTGTAAGTTTTGAACAATAAGGATGATCGATCAATTAAACCCAACCAATAGCGGTCAAGAGAAACCCTAAAAAACATTAACCATAAACGAAACCCTAACAATCTAAAGCAAACCTAAACGTAAGTAGGATCAAACAAAGAAGCAAGATCAAACATAGGATCGGAAAGTTCAAGATTGGGAAGGAAGTCGATTAAGATTAAAAGTCGATTAGGGAAGGAGAGAAATCGCCACAGCAAGGACGGGGGCCTGTTTTCCAAACACCAACACTAAACGAAGATGTGAGAAAATGAAACTCAACAAACTAAGGTAAACCATGTCTTCGAAACCCACCAAACATTACATCGCTATGAGCATTCACCTAGTAGAAATAATGAAAATGAGTTACAAATGACCATGACCTCTAACACACTTGAAGACTTCGATTAGACCAGACCGGCCAGAGAGGAACGTGCCCACGAGGGTACCACCAGATGTTGACTCACCAGATCATTAAACCAAATAGTCCCAACAGCACAATCCGTCTGAGTGGCGACATTGCAAAAAGCGGGGACGATTAACTAAGAAATACCTCGGAATATATAAACACCACCAACTAGAACGATCCTACTTATAAGATCTTTGGCTTCGACCCTGAACGAACAAACACCACAAATCCCGTCCATCACCAAAGACCCGAAACCATAAAATCGCAGCTCTACAACGACCATGACCCAAAAAGTGAACTTAATGTATGAAACTATGAACTAAGAACTTGTGCCTGTCTGACCCGATCCACAACCAAAAACTATCTGACCCTTGCAACTTGCCAAAACCACCATGTTCACCGCAACAAAACATTTCTATCGGAAAAACTTTCATGACACTAACCAAAAAACCGATACTAAAGTTTAATTGTTTTATCCTCTCTTAAGAGACGTAAATTCGCATATTAGGCAATTGTCGATATTAAATTCTTTTTAGCTTTCCGTATTAATATTATATTTTTAATTTGTTGAGTCCTTATTGTATAATTATAATGGATCTAGTTGAGTAGGGTTTAAAGTTAATGATACCATAGAGGCAGGGCCAGATATGGGCCTGTGCAGAGTGATCATTGCACAGGGCCCAATATCCATTTGGGGCCTCAAATCTTTATCCAGTGCACAGCCAAACTCTAAACACCAGGCCCACTTAAATATTTTCTTTATTTTGCTTCACTTGCCAGCCCGTAGCAAAAACGAAGGTTAAGTATTGGGATTTTTTTATTTTATTTATTACTTGATAAGGTTTTAAAAGGTATCTTTTTGAGGGGTCGTTTAAGCCCTTATTTGTTCACTTTTGTATCCGTTATTGCTTAATATCGTTCCTTTTCACTTTTTAGGTCTCTTGAAGGCAAAATGCTGGAATGGCACTTATTTGGACGAAAAGGCGCGAATATACGAAGGAAATGGCCAAAGTCAGAATCGAGACACTCAAAGCTGCTGAAAACATAAGGTGACGGCGTCAGGTGTTAATTGCGACGCCGTCGGAGGATTTTTGTGACGGGACAGAAGCCAAAACTCCTATTTTCAAGTGACGACGTCAAGTTATAAAAGAGTAGGCCGTCGCAACTCAGACGGCCTAGATGTAATCCAGACGGCGTCAGAAGCTGAAGAGGACGGCGTCACAAGCATAAGGTGACGCCGTCGCAAGTCTAACGTGGCCAAGACGAAACCCTAATGACGGCGACACGACGGCGTCACAAAACATAAGGTGATGCCGTCGCATATGTAATATTATATATATAATCCGAATTTTTCAGTATTTGGTGTGTAGTCTTTTGGAGTAAAAACCTAAACCGAACCAAGGCTATCTTGTACAGTATTTTAGGGTTTAAACCCTATCTTACACCAAGATAAGTGTTTTACTTCATTAATACAATTATGTCTTTGATTATTTGTGTGTATGCTTGCATGTTTTCCATGTCCGGCTAATTTACTTGTGTGTTTGCTTAGGGAATATGAAACTTGATTATTGAATATTGATCGGTTGTTCCTTATCTTAGTTGATTAATGATCTAGTAATGCGATAGGTCATTCGTTGTGTACTTAATGCTTGATTAAATCTTTGTAAACATTAGAATATGACTCCTTGAGTAGTTGTAAGCTAAACCATCCAAATAGTGCCTTAGAGTAAGAGTTTATTATCCCTAGTGGGTTTTGTAGACGAGACCCTTTGGTAAGTTCAAAGAGTTAGGGAGAAATGCATACCCTACAACCTTAGACACACAACGCAACTAGGAATAAGGACGTGACAATTCAACCACCAATAGGAGATAATTAAGGAGTAGTAAAACCTAAGTAAACACATCTTTAAACTATCATACGAGAACACATTAATTAGACATAGACTACATACACCTTAGATTAGATAATTAGATAAGTAGAGTAATCGGTAGAAATACCAACCCCCCAAATTCAAACCCCGAGATTCGTACCTTTCCATTTCATAAAAAATATAAAAATACAAAAATAATCTTCCTCAACCCCAACCTTAGCGTAGTAACTTCTCACTAGCATTCCTATTCCCCTAGAGAATGATATCAATACCCGTGGCTTACCCTAATACTACACTACAAAGATTAGGTTCACTGCCTAGGGTGTTGAAAAACTTGCTCGACGAAAAGGAAGTTCCTTTGACCCCGAACGACGCGTGTAGCGTTATCAAGTTTTTGGCGCCGCTGCCGGGGAATATAATAGCTAGTTAGTCGTCCACCTCGTTTAGGTTTCTTTACTTGATTCCTATCAAGTAAACTTTTTTCTCATTTTTAGCTTCCTCTTAGTCTATCCCCTTTCTTCGTGACTTTTGTTCGTAAAAACCATCACTCACCATGATACGTATCTTCCGCCGAAGATTCTTCACTCTACCCGTTCCCAATCCCGAAATTGAGAACGCAATCCTCAAAACCCTTCACCCATTCACCATTTTGGAAATCACCTAGGGCATAATGAGATAAATTGGCAACAACAAAGTCCTTTCTATGACTCAGATTCCGATGAGGAACTTGATTATGGTGAAGCACTTGATAGCGGGGAGGTCATTAATGGAGTTAGTTTTGAAATTGAGGAAGACCCCTCCCAATGTTTTGACCCTAGTTGTAGGATTGAGAAAGATGGTCCCTTTAACATGCAATTCCCTTGCAAAATAGGACTAGAAGGGTTCGATGCTTATTTGAATTCATTCTTACCTTTGAACTTAATCTCAAGGGACCTATACAATAAAATCAAGATCAATGAGTTAACTTATCAAGGGAACAATGTTGTTGAAGCAGTCACTCATTTGCACGTGTTTGTTGGAAGTTTTGCTTATTTGGTAGAGTTCATGGTCTTAGAAGACTTAGGAGAATTTATTGATAAGGACCTCACTCAAGTAATTTTTGGAAAACCTTTCAAAAAATTGACTAGGTTGAATGAACGGATGATTGATGGTCTAATTACATTCTCTGATGAAGTTGAAGATTTTATCTACCAAATGCCACGCACCCATCCTAGGTTTAAACATAAGGACATTGAGGCTTGTAATAGAATGACCCCTATTCCATTGCTTAGGGAAAGGGATAAGCGAAGTGGGCTTAGGTACCCATATGAGAAAACTAAGCGGTATTACAAAAAATGCCTTGAATTAGGAGATGATTACAAAAAGAATGAAAGAAAGTTGGAATGGCTTAAGTATGAGCACGTAAGCGTGTGCGAGGCAACGTAGGAGCACGACTATGAGTCTAGCTACAAGACTCTTAAATAAAGAAAAGCGCTTCGTGGGAGGCAACCCATGCTTAATTGTTTGCTTTTTAGTGTCATATATCTTTTATTGATTGTTTATTCTCAGGTTTAAATTTGTAAAAATGCTTTATTTTGTTTTTAACCTCGTCTTAATTGCATATAAAGGTATTTTACATAAGGGATAAGTGTAGGGAGGATTACACACGTTTTCAAGGAAACGTAAACATGAGAATAACAATTCATTAAAAGATATATTTGTGTGTTTGTTCGAGTCAAATGCTTGTATCGAGTCATAATGGATGTTTTGCAGAAATTTTTCCAGATTCTAAAGATGTAAATTTTTCAGAATTTTTTTCAGAAAATCGAAGACCAGTTTTTGTCAGGATAACCTGACGGCGTCAGGATCGCAACCTGACGGCGTCAGGAAGGAGTAAAAACAACAGATTACTTTTTTCTCGTTTTCTGAGCTACTTCAAAAAAAATGGAATTTTCCAGGTCTTAATTTTCCAGAAATTTTGTAAACATCCATTCCACAAGCATTATATCCTAGTTTAAATCGAGTCTTATATATATCATAACTTTGATACTTTCGGGAAACATTGGGGACAATGTTCAGTTTAAGTGTAGGGAGGGAAAATAAAACGGGAACTTTGAAACTATGCTTATCCTTGATTATTTGCTTTGTCCAATTGTACTTGTGTAATAAACCATGAGAAAATGTCGGTTAGGGTAATTTTGGCACCAAATTTAAAAATTTTCATGACATATAAGAGTGGGCCATTAGTCTTAACAAAAGCGTCTCACGGATAGGAAGTTGCATGACTAGCACAAAAACCCTTTACCACCTAAATTCCACCCAAAATGTGAGGATCGCCCTTAGATTAGTAGGAATTAAAAGCATTCATCTTTAATGCTTAGAGTGTGAACCGGTAGTATAATAGATTCTAGAACTTGTTTTGTGATGCATTCCGAAATCGCTAGTAAGACTACACTTGTGTAGTTAGGAATAACTAAATGATAAGAGGCATTAGGATAACCCTTATTTGATACCCGTAATATAATTACTTCTTCCACATCGGTTGAGTAATTCCCCCACACCCTTTGCGTTGTACTCATCTTTAGTACACGATACCCCTAGTTATCCCCTCAGAGCCTATCCTTTTCACGGTTCTCGTGATGTTTCGGTTTTTCCAGAATATCAATGAAGAGCATTGTTTACACCCCACCCCCAAATATACACCCAAATTGCCTTAGCCTACCCTGTATGCACTCACTTTTAGTGCATTATTGTTATCACCTTAAACCCTTAGTTCAATTATCTAGTTGCTTGCATGAGTTGCTAAGTCGAGTCATATCCTTTGTATACAGTTTTGGGACGATTGGGATTCATGGGAAAAGTTAAAGTTTATGAAATGACGGGAAGGGAACGTTAAATTCAAAATCCCTTTGTTTGCGTAATAATGTACCCCAAGTGTTTTGATCTTTTCAATTCGGGTCAAATTAGTGTTAGAGTAATAAAAACTCAAGTGTAGGGATGTGCCTATAAATCCCTATCATTTTGATGTTACCGTAGAGGATGGTAGAGTAAAAGTGGATGAAAAAAAAAAAAAAAAAAAAAAAAAAAAAAAAAAGGGCTACAATCCTACATCTATCATTTAAATTTATGTTTGTTTATTTCAGTTAGCTAGAGTTTAGAGTGTCGAGTCTTGGCTTAGCAACGCCATTCTTCGTATGCTTGTAACATAAGAGATTTTTGACTTGCCACCACTATATAGCCTATCCCACCAAACCCTTTGTTTCCCTACTGTAAGCCTAACATTACAACCCTTTAAAGACCTCTTTGATAGTCTTTCCTAGGTGCTTTTGCCGAAGCGATGGAGGTTTGATCTATTCTCAAGCCTATGGTAATCTATATACTAGGATCGGTTAACGAGTGTTTATCTTCCATTTCCAATTTGTTATATTTCATATACACCCGAGAGAGATGTGAGTATCCAAACACCCCATGTGAGGTGCTAGTATGTAATTTCCGTGCTTGTTATGACTTTTGCGGGGCTTATATGTGTTGTGGACTGTTTTAAACCAATGCTTCATGACCTCTAACTTATAAATTAATTGGCTAAAATCACATTTGCTTGAGGACAAGCAAATACCAAGTGTAGGGATATTTGATAAGGTTTTAAAAGGTACCTTTTTGAGGGGTCGTTTAAGCCCTTATTTGATCACTTTTGTATCCGTTATTGCTTAATATCGTTCCTTTTCACTTTTTAGGTCTCTTGAAGGCAAAATGCTGGAATGGCACTTATTTGGACGAAAAGGCGCGAATATACGAAGGAAATGGCCAAAGTCAGAATCGAGACACTCAAAGTTGCTGAAAACATAAGGTGACGGCGTCAGGTGTTAATTGCGACGCCGTCGGAGGATTTTTGTGACGGGACAGAAGCCAAAACTCCTATTTTCAAGTGACGACGTCAAGTTATAAAAGAGTAGGCCGTCGCAACTCAGACGGCCTAGATGTAATCCAGACGGCGTCAGAAGCTGAAGAGGACGGCGTCACAAGCATAAGGTGACGCCGTCGCAAGTCTAACGTGGCCAAGACGAAACCCTAATGACGGCGACACGACGGCGTCACAAAACATAAGGTGACGCCGTCGCATATGTAATATTATATATAGAATCCGAATTTTTCAGTATTTGGTGTGTAGTCTTTTGGAGTAAAAACCTAAACCGAACCAAGGCTGTCTTGTACAGTATTTTAGGGTTTCAAACCCTATCTTACACCAAGATAAGTGTTTTACTTCATTAATACAATTATGTCTTTGATTATTTGTGTGTATGCTTGCATGTTTTCCATGTCCGGCTAATTTACTTGTGTGTTTGCTTAGGGAATATGAAACTTGATTATTGAATATTGATCGATTGTTCCTTATCTTAGTTGATTAATGATCTAGTAATGCGATAGGTCATTCGTTGTGTACTTAATGCTTGATTAAATCTTTGTGAACATTAGAATATGACTCCTTGAGTAGTTGTAAGCTAAACCATCCAAATAGTGCCTTAGAGTAAGAGTTTATTATCCCTAGTGGGTTTTGTAGACGAGACCCTTTGGTAAGTTCAAAGAGTTAGGGAGAAATGCATACCCTACAACCTTAGACACACAACGCAACTAGGAATAAGGACGTGACAATTCAACCACCAATAGGAGATAATTAAGGAGTAGTAAAACCTAAGTAAACACATCTTTAAACTATCATACGAGCACACATTAATTAGACATAGACTACATACACCTTAGATTAGATAATTAGATAAGTAGAGTAATCGGTAGAAATACCAACCCCCCAAATTCAAACCCCGAGATTCGTACCTTTCCATTTCATAAAAAATATAAAAATACAAAAATAATCTTCCTCAACCCCAACCTTAGCGTAGTAACTTCTCACTAGCATTCCTATTCCCCTAGAGAACGATATCAATACCCGTGGCTTACCCTAATACTACACTACAACGATTAGGTTCACTGCCTAGGGCGTTGAAAAACTTGCTCGACGAAAAGGAAGTTCCTTTGACCCCGAACGACGCGTGTAGCGTTATCATTACTAATGTTTTGGTTTTTGCTTTCCTTATTGCCTGTGTAATTAGCATACAAGCAATTAACAATTTTTTTTGTTGCGTTTAATATTCTAAGCACTAGCTATTTACTCGTTGCTTGTTGTTTCCGTATTTTCATAGAATATTACTCCTAAGGCTGAACACAGTGGTAACCTGGGTCGACCTTGCCACATCAGGTTTCTCTCTCCGACGACCTGACGACGACCTAGTTGCCACAGTGATGACCTGAGATTTTTTATTTTTTATTTATTTATTATTATTTTTTAATCTAAACAGTTGGATTTGTACACTTTTCTAAGCTTTGAATTCGGTTGACTAGACAAACTAGTTCGAGCCTTCCTCCCTCTCAACCGGTGACAACCGAATTGAACACCCCACAATGGGGCAACCTGAGTCGACCTAGGCTCAACCGAGTGGGTTCACCTCCTCATTGTGTTCAACCTAAGATTAGAAACAAACATTATATTACTTTGTTATAGCAATTTTCGCAAAATAAACCTTTTTAACATGCTAAAATTTTCGTTTTTTAGGGCCGAGTATGTAGTTGCCGCACAGGGCCTTTGAAATCCATAGGACGGCCCTGCATAGAGGCATAGACAACTATGGCCATTTCACGTTCAACGGCTCAAACTTGCAACAGTATATGTTTATGATTTACTTCTTACTTTACTGGGCTAATGCATTATTCACTTTTAATACTCCGATTATGATCACTCACCAATATGGTCCCATATGTTCCCCAACGTACTGTATGTAAAAACGAACACTATTTTTAAGTAGGCCATTCGTTAAAGATGATGATATATATTATACGAGCAAAAGTATACAAAAGTAGATTTATGCATCCTTAAATTGAAATATATTTAAGTGTTAATTATTGTGATTTATTTATCTCCGGATCTTGTTCTTTTATTTGAAACGGGTGGTGAGTTTTTGTTTTCACATTCTTTTTAGTTAAATAAAAGTTTTATTCCCACGTTCAATTATTGAAATGTCCACTAGTTTACTTCTTTTGTATTCGAGAAGACTTTGACCATGGATATAGGTCAGTCATCTTAGTTACATGAACATGAACATGTTGAGTAATAATACAAGGATCATTATTGTAGTAATTAATTAATTGTACTAGCTAGTAGTCGAGTAGCACTAGCTAGAAATAATGAATTATTGATTACTAATTTGTTGGCGCCTCCTATAAAGATGACCAACTCTCTAAACCCTACCCCCGCGAACATCACTCCATCACCTTAAACAACAACTCATTAATATAGTTTTCTATTTGAAACCATATTATATAATATGATGATCACTTGTTCAAGGTTAACCAGCAACCTTAAACCACCATCCTACACTTGCACTCCAAAATTTACCACTTCATTTCTACCCATAAGACTAAGACAAGGATTGAGTCCTCAAAAATGTTATAAGAATTCATCTTTTATTGTCAAAAATGTATTAAAAACTGCTACTACTGATCATTCTCCAAATATATCTTCAGATCTTGAGTCTATATTTTCCAATTCCAAGCCAACTATCCTTGTCTCCGAGAAACTTGGAGAAGGCGGTCTCGACCTTCTTCGAGCCTTTGCCAATGTTGACTGCTCCTACAACTTGTCTCCTGAAGAGCTATGCTCCAAGATCTCTATGTGTGATGCTTTGATTGTCAGGAGTGGTACCAAAGTCACCCGACAAGTCTTTGAAGCATCCAAAGGACGTTTAAAGGTTGTTGGAAGAGCTGGTGTTGGTATTGACAATGTTGATCTTCAAGCTGCTACTGAATTTGGATGCCTTGTTGTCAATGCTCCTACTGCTAATACTATTGCTGCTGCTGAGCATGGTATTGCTTTGTTGTCTGCTATGGCTCGTAATGTCTCACAAGCCGATGCTTCCATCAAAGCTGGCAAATGGGAGCGTAGCAAGTATGTTGGAGTGTCTATGGTTGGGAAGACATTAGCAATTATGGGATTTGGAAAAGTTGGATCTGAGGTTGCTAGACGTGCTAAAGGCCTCGGGATGCATGTTATTGCTCACGATCCGTATGCACCGGCTGATAGAGCTCGTGCTCTTGGTGTTGAATTGGTGTCTTTTGACGAGGCTGTTTCAACTGCTGATTTTATTTCACTTCATATGCCACTTACTCCAACTACTTCTAAGGTGTTTAATGATGCTACCTTTGCAAAGATGAAAAAGGGTGTTCGGATTATTAATGTTGCTCGCGGTGGAGTTATTGATGAGGACGCCTTGTTGAGGGCCCTTGATGCTGGACTTGTTGCTCAGGTATTCATATCCTTAAAATGAATCGAATTTATTTAGAAATACCTCTATATAAATAGACTGAATGTATGACAGGCAGCATTAGATGTGTTTTGTGAAGAACCGCCAAAGGATAGCAAGTTAGTGCAGCACCAAAATGTGATTGCTACACCTCATCTTGGAGCTAGCACAAAAGAGGCACAAGTATGACCCATTATTACTAATTAAACCATACTCTAAATTGTCCCTTAGAAGTTTAATTATGCTCATGTGTAATGTTGTAAATGCGCCAGGAAGGTGTAGCTGTGGAAATAGCAGAGGCTGTAGTTGGAGCCTTACAAGGAGAACTTTCTGCAACCGCTGTTAATGCTCCAATGGTCCCGGCTGAGGTAAAAACACACATGTGTATAAGGCACCATATTACCTGACTCGTAGCTTGATGACTAATAATCGTTTGCTCTAAGTAAGATTTTATTTTAACACTAAGTTATAACAGAGAATGCAGTTGGAATGCAAAATCTATTATACGCTCCTTGCCTTAGACACATGTTGCCTTTGAGCAATTGATTTAGTTATTAATATTGATTTCAGGTTCTATCTGAGCTGGCGCCTTATGTGGCACTAGCTGAGAAACTGGGAAGACTAGCTGTGCAGTTGGTTGGTGGAGGAACTGGGATCAAGTCCGTTAAGGTTGTGTATAGATCAGGCCGGGATCCTAATGATTTGGACACCAGACTTCTGAGGGCTATGATCATAAAAGGCATCATAGAACCAATATCTGATTCCATCATCAACCTGGTTAACGCTGATTTCATTTCCAAGCAGAAAGGTTTGCGTATCTCTGAGGAACGAGTGTTTGCCACTTCATCGTCAGGGAGTCCCATTGACTCGATACAAGTGCAAATTAGCAATGTAAAATCAAAATTTGAAAGTGCTTTATCTGAGAATGAGGAGATTAGTGTGGAAGGAAGAGTAAAATACGGGAAACCTCATCTGTCACGAGTGGGATCCTTTGATGTGGATGTAAGCCTGGAAGGAAACTTGATACTGTGCCGTCAGGTAGATCAACCAGGCATGATCGGAAAGGTGGGAGGCATACTTGGGGAGAGCAATGTAAATGTGAGCTTTATGAGTGTTGGAAGGAATTTTAGGAGGAAAAAAGCCATCATGGCAATTTGCGTTGACGAAGAACCAGACAAGGTTACCCTCGACAAAATAGGCCATATACCCGCTATTGAAGAATTTGTGTTCCTCAACCTATAACATCATCTTAAAAATATTGAATATCAGAGAATAATAAACTCAAGCAACCGTGGGTAAGGGAAACACATGGTAAGCTTTGATTTTTATTTTCGTGTGAGTACTTATTGTAATTTGTTTCCGTAAGCATCATGTAATTCATGGCTTGTTATGCTATAATATTAAACCTACTGCTGTAAAATGAAGCAGAATTTTCTGGTTAAAAAGTATTTCAGAATCATATTACAATTAGCTTGTTTGCACTTGATGGTCATGGTACAAGTTTCACACTAGAAGTTTTCGCTGGATGAATAACATGCAGCATTTGATATTTTGATTTTGATGTGCAAGTAAAAGGAGTAGCTTTGTATTAGCTCGCATATGTATGCAATATTAAGTCGGGTAAAAAGGAGAAAACAATTGCTTTTGGTTACAAGGTTAAGACGCTTCTTGACAAACATTTTGCAGTCAAATGAAGATTGATTGATATGATGTACATATATGAATTCCGTAAAATGCAAAGAAATTTGATTTATTCCTTCACTAGAGCATCAAAGAAATTAAAGGCTGTCATAAGTATGCTCTTCCATTCTTATACCAATGCAACGAGTTCTCGCCCATGAATATTGCTGATGATTAATTCCACCAGAATGGCGTCTACAACAATGAAGGTTACCAGTCTACACTTGGCCGGCTTAATCACCTTGGTATGTATCTCAACTCAACGCTTTGTCCACGTTGTGAATAGTGTATTGAAATGCTGGAACATTGCTTCCTAGGATGCTCTTGGGTATTTGACGCTTGGGGCAAAGTGAAACTTGTGAGCCTAAAAATGATGTGAATATTTTAAGAAATTGATATTTTGGACAACTTGTTAACTTTACATCAATCGTTACTTTGAATAGTACTTCAAACTTCATTTCTTCGTTGGAACAAGTTATTTGGACCCTCGTATATGATGGTTTCGTGAGGCCTTGTACATTGCGGGATTGTATGGTATGCATTGCGGTTTTTGCATTTTGACCAAAACCTCTCTATTGTCACATCATTAGGGGAGGGGAGAGGGGGGTTCTCAATAACATAACCCTTCTTTATTACTGAATAATCTCCAATTCCTGTCTTGCCATATGAAATAGACATAGTAGGCACACACAACTTTCTGATTATGTGCCAAACACTCCTTTGATTTTCCTAGCCCTCATTTCTAAGATAAGACCTTCCCAATTAAATTAGTTGCGCTTGTTCTGAATTTAGCTTTTACCTATACTCTATTCCATAGATCTTTAGCATATTGGGTTAATCCCAATCTGCCGAAATGGCAGTTATAAAGTAATTACAAAGTAGTTAGGAAAAGAGTTATTATGGCAGTTACTTTGAAGGGTCATGCATGTTGGATTCAACGAACCAAGACACCTTTTCAATCATACCGTTTCACTATGTCTATATAGTTAGAACATGTAAACAACCAAGATGATGACATTTTAATATAAAGCATTTTACGTTTAGCAAATCTTTATCTTGTGTTTTGGTATATTGTGACTACGGTTTAGATCATAGATCCGTAAAAGGTCCAACATTTGGTATCAGAGCAGGTTTGGTTACTTAATCAAATCATCATATACCAAGTTCGTTTTCTGTTTTTGAATCAAAGGAATTAGTTTTGTTTCGGTAAACTTTTCTGCAAACCCAACGAACAAAAATCAAAATATCATTTTTGTGTTTCCTGATTTTTATCAGAAGAACCGTTTCTGTCACCCAGTGATCATTCATACATAGTGATCAATCAACCGGCATCAGAAAACAGTTTCATCTCGTTTTTAGTTTTGCAAAAAATCTGTCAAAAAGACATCCAATCTGAAAACAAAAACCAACCTAGAAATTATTCGGTTAAGATAGGTTGCAAAAAACCTAATAACCAATTGATTTACAAAACAAAAAAAACATACCAATAGATATACAAAGTCATCAGAAGGGCAGGAATTAATCAAATAAAAAACAAGGAACAAACACACCTGTTTTTGTGAAAATAAGAGTTTCACACCCTTAATTGAATCACAAATTGATTCAAATGATCAGAAAGCCCAAATTACTCACGATTCAGAAAATCCCCAAACTGACAAAACCCTAGTTTCGCCTCAGAAGGATTCCAGCGTTCAAGAAGAACACCAAACCGTGGAGTAGAGAAGGTTAACCAAGCCATACAAATAGGCGGTCAACCATCAAGAATCAGAAGACGGGTTAATTTTAAGTCTCAGAGAAATAGGAGAGACGCGCTTCATCTCAGAAAGGAGAAGACGGGCGCAGATATAAGAGCATCAAGAGGAACCAACAATATTAGGGCTACAGGTTTCATTATAACCCATCAGGTTCCAAAAAGAACAACTACAACCCTTCCACTTTCATTTTTGATATAGTATATAAAGTTTGATATATACTAGTATTGTATAGATTACTTTAGAAAAGTTACTATTAATACAAATAAGACGTAAAAACGTTTATTTATATTTTACGATTTTCTAATGTTTTGTCGATAACAAACGTAAAATCATTTTAACGAAACAAATAAAATACGTAAATGGTTTGAGCCAATAGTTTACTAACACACTTACGTTTTCATATAAAACACTAAACAAGTAATAATGTTTTCATGTTATAGTAATGCATATGTATAACAACTAGTGTTTACATAATGTGTATATATATACATACTTAGTATGTATTGTATTGGGTAATATAATGGGTAGAAGTTTAAGTATTTGACCCATTAACTAAATACATTGAATGTAGTTGAGTAAAACCCAAAGTTCATGATCCATACCCATGGAGCATAATCCATAACCCATGACCCATTGCATGACTTCATGCATGAAGTCATAATGGGTATTATCCATAACCCATGGAGCTAACCCATGACCCATTGACTAGATGCATTCCATCTTCTAGATACATTGTATCTATTTGGATGCCCATGGTTCAAAGTCTATAACCCACGATCCATGATCCATGACCCATGACCCACAACCCATTTAGGGGGAGCGTCCTACGGACCCTAGGAATACACTAGACGGATCCCTCAAGCAAGGGATCCGTGGGACAGTAGTGAATTTTTGTCTATAAACAGCTAGTGAGTCATTTCTTCATTGTAAGTTGCCACTTCTACACATACTTTCTCCTAGTATTGTAAACTCTCTAACCTCATATCCAAAGGATCTTTCTATGTAGTTTGGGTTTGTTTTTGTGTGATTCTCTAGGTTCCTCTTAAAGGCGAGATCACCACCTCTTGAAGTCAAGAAAGCTCAAGTCCATGAGTTGCCAAGCTTCGTCATCATCAAGACTACTGAAGTTCTCTTGTTGATAGTTCTTTCCTCTTCATTAGAAGTGTTGTGTTTAAGACATAGGTGAAAGATGTCAAAAGGATCAAGTCGAAGGCATTAGTGAAAGGTGCTGAAGATCCAAGTCAAAGGCATTAGTGAAAGGTGCCGAAGGTTCGTGTCTAAGGCATTAGTGAAGGGTGCCAAAGGTCCATGATGAAGGCATTAGTGAAAGGTGTCAAAAGATCATGTCAAGGGCATTAGTGAAAGATGCCAAGGGTGTATAATCGATATGGTGCATCGATGTACAAATATAGATAGGTTGTGTCTAAAGATATTGATATCATTGATGATGTCGTGATAAGGAGTAAGTCTCCTTTGGGATAGGTGTTGTATAGTGTTGGGTAGTAGTTCATCCTGTGTAATGGAACTCGGTATCTAGCCTTGTACCGGATAAAGTGTAGGCGACGTTGTGATAGGTTTGGTTCTACCTCGTGGAAGAACTCGGTGTCTAGCCTTGTACCGGAAAAAGAGTAGGCGACGTTGTGAAGGCTTCTCCGCCATAAGGAGTTTTGTGTCGTGTAGTGCTTACGAACTCTCAAGTAGGTGACTCGGGGAGTGGAGTAGGGCAAGGAAGGTGTCCTTGTAGCCAAACCACTATAAACACTCGTGTCGTGGTTTTGTGTTTCTTACTCTTTACCTTTGCATTACATATTTACATACTTATCTATCAACATCCAACATACACATTTAAATAGATTGACATAAGTCGATCTAAATAGCTTAAAACGAAGTTTTAATTGGTAAAACTATTCAACCCCCCCTTCTAGTTTTCCACAGTTACCCTTCCTTATTTTTAAGTTAGTATCTTTTCGAGGTTTTAGAAAATATAATAACCTAGTGTCTACACTGCTTATTATATTAGGAATAACTTAAGACGTAATTAACCTTAGGTTTATTCATTTGAGAGTAAAAAAATCTCCAAGGATAGTTTTTGGAATAAAACTAGTCCCGATAAGTTTTTGAGAGCCTTTAAGGCACAAAACGAAAGAGCTCACCAGAAAGAAAAATCCGACACACTTAGGGGGTGTTTGGGATTGCTTATTCAAAATAGATTATGTGTTTTGCAAACGGATAATCAGATAATAAGCTATTACAAAACGCGATTTTAAAATATAGTGTTTGGATTTGATTATGCTGTTTGATATCGCAATAATCAAATAATTCGTTTTTATAATGTTTGGCAAATTGAATTAATTATGACTAAACATGTAAAATGACCAAAAAGGGCATTCTTATGGAGTATTACGTAATGATACAAATTTTATACTTCAAAACACATCATCTTTATAAATAAACTTAATACAAAGTAATTATAAAATTTTATTATAACAATTTTAACAATTACTGTAATAATTTACTTATCAAACTACAAGTCAATATATATATCCCCTAGTTTATTCTTATCCCTTCTTTTATTTGCTTACCTACTCTGCTACTCATATCCCACTCCCCTCATCTTCATCATTGATTACCTTCAACCTAAAAAAGTTCATCGCCACCAACCCACCCTCATCTTCATTGATTACCACAGTTGTTCACCTTCGTCATCCATGCCTTTTGATCACACGTCAAATATGTGAAACATTCATACACATGTAAGATTGTTTTTTTACTAATCAATTAAAAACTTGATTTCAAGATTCATATAGTTTTTTTGTGTTATTTGAACAAAATCTTTTCCATCTTTCCATAAAGAAATAACGTCGATTAGTAGTGGTGAGTTTTCAGTTTTAACAAAGAAAGCATAATGGGTACTATTGTAATTTTGCCCGTAGAGGTGAATTGCGTTTTGCAAAAGTAAGTCCTCACCTGCTTTTTCAAAATGGCGTTTTGATGGGGTTGAAACGCAGAAAAGTGATTTTTCACTTCGCCTATACAAACACTTGCAACTAGATTTTTGCGTTATCAAATCGCAATAAGCAGATAATCTGCTTAAAAACGCAATCCCAAACACCCCCTTAGTGTAAGGTATTTTGGAGATTTTATTCAATATCCGAGAGATATGACGAAAGAAAGTGGAGAAAGTTCAAAGAAGCAAGTGGGTACTACTAGTGCACTACAATTCCAATGACCGATACTAAAACCCTTGAATTACTCATTATGGGCAATTCGAATGCAAATCATCCTAGAAGCGAATGGTTTGTGGGAAATGATAGAACCTTTAGAAACAACTCAAAGCGATAACAAGAAAGATAAAACTGCTATCGCATTCCTTTACCAATCTTTACCCGAAGAACAATTACTTTAAATAACAAAGCACAAAAGCGCGAAAGCCATATGGGATGCTCTGAAGACTAGATACGTTGGTGAACAAAGAGTTCAACAAGCAAGGTTGCAAACACTCAAATCTGAGTTTGAGATGTTACATATGAAGGAAGACGAGACAATCGACACCTTCACCACAAAAATAACAACCTTAGTAAACAAAGCCGCTAGTCTAGGACACACAATTGAAGATCAAACAATAGTTAGAAAGATATTAAATGCTGTACCCGATAGGTATCTGCAAATAGTTGCATACATAGAGCAATATTCTGATCTCAATGAAATGACGATAGAAGAAGCAATTGGAAGACTTAAGATATATGAGGAAATAATCAGGCACAAGAAAGGAAAACAAGTGGACAATCAAGAGAAATTGATGTTCACACGGCATGAAAATAGAGGAAAGTATTTTAAAGGACGTGGACGTGGAAAGTATAAATTTTCACAAGGAAATAACCACGAAAAACTTAAGGAAGAGATGAAAGATGGAGAAACCTCTCATAGTAACCCCAAGAAATCAAGCTATGATACTAGCAAGTTACGATGTTACAAATGTAGCAAGTTAGGGCACATTGCACCTAAATGTCCTCTAAGGGCAAATTCAAATGAGCAATCTAATTTTGTAGAGGAGGACTTAGAACATACCATATTAGTGGCAATATTAGAAGACTCAGACGAAGGGATACAAGTAAAAGAAGTTGAAGATCAAAAGGTCTCGTTACATGAAGAAGATGTAGCATATAAAGAGACAAATATGGATAGTCTATGGTATTTAGACAATGGAACAAGCAATTATATGACTGGAGTGAGAGAACACTTCAAGGAATTAGATGAGAAGGTCAGTGAAAAAGTAAGATTCAGAGATGGTTCACACAAAGAAATCAAAGGAAAAGGTTCAATCCTAATAGAATGTGATGACGAGAAGCAAAGAATTATATCACACGTCTATTACATTCCTAGCTTGAAAAGCAACTTATTAAGCCTTGGACAATTTACCGAAATTGGTTGTAAAGTAGTAATGAAAGACGACGAGTTACGACTTTATGACATGGATGACAAAATCTTCATGAAAGTTACGCTACAAAGAAACCGACTGTACAAAGCAAGTCTAAGGATAGGCACACTTGTTTGCCTATTAGCAAATTTAAATGATAATGCTTAGTTATGGCACGCAAGACTAGGACATCTCAATTTTGAGTCACTAAAACCAATGGCTCAAAAAGATTTAGTTCAAGGAATACCTGCCATCAAACACACAACACAAATATGTGATGTTTGTTTAATTGGTAAACATAGTAGAGCGCCATTTCCCAAGAAAGCAAAAGCTAGATCATCATCCCCTTTCGATTTAGTACATGGAGATTTATGCGGACCAATCACACCACCGACACCTTCTAGAAATACATATTATTATTAGTAGATGATTACTCAAGATATATGTGGGTGTATTTCCTAAATACGAAAGATCAAGCATTTGATACTTTCAAGGAATACAAGAATACGATAGAAAAGGAGTTAAGGACAACATTAAAGATGTGAAGAACTAATCGTGGAGGAGAATTCACATCAAATGAATTCACTCAATACTTCAAAGAAAACGGCATAGCACGAAAACTTACCGCACCTTACTCACCGCAACAAAATGGAGTAGTTAAACGAAGAAATAGGACAATTATGTCTACAACAAGATGTATGATGAAAGCAACGAACATGCCATAAAACTTTTGGGCTGAAGCTGTTAGACACACTATATACATCTTAAATAGCGTTCCTACAAAATCATTAGAAGACATTACTCCATATGAAGCAACTAAACGAAGAAAGCCAAACTTAGAGAATCTACGATTTTTTGGCTGCATAGCATATGCAAAGGTACCATCAAAACGTTTAACGAAGTTAGATGATAGAAACAGTAGAATGGTATACTTAGGAAATGAACAAGGATCAAAAGCTTCTCGACTATTTGATCAAAAGCAGTAGAATGGTATACTTAGGAAATGAACAAGGATCAAAAGTTTCGACACACCTTGTGTTAGAAATTTTTTGGAGTTTTTTTTGTCAATATCTTTAAGATATGACGAAAGGAAGTGGAAATAGTGGAAATAAGGAAATTAGTACAATTAGTACACCTCAATTCCAATGCCCGATCCTAAAACCCGTGAATTATTCATTATGGGCAATTCGAATACAAATCATTCTCGAAGCAAATGGTTTGTGGGAAACAATAGAACCGTCGGAGATGACTCAACCCGATAAGAAACAAGATAAAACTGCTATTGCTTTCCTTTATCAAGCCTTACCCGAGGAACAATTACTTCAAATAACAAATCACAAAACCGCGAAAGATATTTGGAATGCTTTGAAAACTAGACACGTTGGCGAAGACAGAGTTCAACAAGCAAGACTACAAACACTCAAATCCGACTTTGAGATGTTATATATGAAGGAAGACGAGACAATCGACACCTTCACTACAAAAGTAACAACTCTCGTAAACAAAGTCGCTAGTCTAGGACACACTATTGAAGATCAAACCTTAGTATGGAAACTATTAAATGATGTACCCGATAGGTATCTGCAAATAGTTGCATCAATAGAGCAATATTCTGATCTAAGTGAAATGACGATGGAAGAAGCAATTGGGAGAATCAAGACGTACGAGGAAAGAATAAAGTTTAAGAAGAATAAGGACAATAACGATCAAGATAAGTTATTGTTTACACGTCACAACAATAACATTACTCACGGAAGACAATGTGAAAAATATGGACAAGATTTGTTGCGAGGCCAAGAAAATAATTTCAAGAAAGAATCAAGCAGCAACTCAAATAAATTTACTCATGATAAGAGTAAGGTGATGTGTTTTAGATGCAAGGAGTATGGGCATTTTGCAAACAAATGTCCATCAAAGAAAGAAGAACAATCCAATCTCATTGAAGAAGACTTGGAACCAACATTACTTATGGAAACTGTTGAAGAAGCACCAGGAAGTTTCATTAACCAAGAAGAATCAAGAAGCAAGAATAGAAGGAAATTCCATTCAACTTCAAATTGACAGTATCAAACATTGAACAACAAGGAGCTGGCAGTGAAAACTTGTATGGTGGTGTAACCGAAAGCATGAGTCAACCTGGATTTAAGGAAGATATATGCGCTGCAAAAACTCCAATAGGAAGACAAAGTGTTGGTAGTATAACCAACCAACCAGAAACATGATCAATCAGGATTTATAATAGATCACAACAATGAAGGTGGGAACAACCAGAAATGATCAACCTGGACTTAAGGAAGATCACAACAATGAAGGTGGGAATAACCAGAAAAAATATGATCAACATGGACATAATGAAGACCACATCATTAAAGGTGGAAGTAACTGAAGGAAAATTGATCTACCTGAATATAAGGATGATCACAAGCACTACAAGAAATTAAAACAGTAGTAGCTCATATGTTGTATTTAACCAGAAGATGAATCAAGAAGACTTAAAGACCTACGTCGCAGCGATTGTGATTAAGGGGGAGAATATTGGGTTAATCCCAATCTCATAAGTCAAACCAGAAAGTCAGAAACAAAAGTCCACATAAGCAGTTACAGAAACGGTTATGTTGACAGTTATAAACGAAGGGAGAAAACTGTTGGACGAAACGAACCAACACGACGTTTTATTTGTACCATTTCATTATGTATATATACTTAGAACTTATGTATGAACAAATGTATGACAGATTATATAGAAATAAATTCTATTTCATTGTTTTGGTATATCTTAATTTTAGATCCATAAAAAACGGGCCAACAAGCCAACAAAATAGACCATAGTAGGCACACACAACTTTCTAATTATGTGCCAAACACTCATTTGATTTTTCCACTGCTCATTTCTAGGATAAGACCTTCCCAATTAGTTGCACTTTTTCTAAATTTAGCTTTTACCTATTTTCTATTCCATAGATCTTTAGCATATTCACGTTTAAAGTATAAGTGATCATGTGAATCTGCTTCTTTTGTTTGCTCAATGGACACTTCATGACCTTGTTCGGATACCATTTCAACAACTTGTCTTGCGTTATTGGCTTGTTTCTAAGAGCATGTCCATTCATAACGCCGGAACCGGCGTTATTGCCGCGTTACCTGACGTTATTTGGTGTTATGGTTGGAAGTCCGGCGTTATTTGGGTGTTAAAGGGGCGGCGTTACTGCCCCGACGCCCGTTATTTGCTTTTTTTTTCTTTTCTTTTTTCATTTATGCCCCTAAATGAGGGATTGTTTTTGTAAATTGTTGGGAATGTTATTGATGTTATTGGGATGTTATGGTTGTGGGTGTTTTTTGGGGATGTTAATGTTAAATGTTAAAGCTGATGTTGCGCTGACGTGGACGGTGTTATTGGTGTTATGGTGTTATGAATGGGGATGCTCTAATAGCTAGCCATAGAATGAAAGTATGTTTAGGGATACAATCATAGAACCAAATTAATTTGTCCCGATTCACTTTTGCTTCTTCCCCATATCCATCCGGACTTTGATTTTTTTTTTTTTTTTTTTTGAACGGCAGATT
Source organism: Chrysanthemum seticuspe (assembly GCA_019973895.1). Taxonomy (NCBI): domain Eukaryota; kingdom Viridiplantae; phylum Streptophyta; class Magnoliopsida; order Asterales; family Asteraceae; genus Chrysanthemum; species Chrysanthemum seticuspe. Next base: position 50,521,195 of record BPTQ01000008.1, read on the forward strand.
TTATTAAAGAAATTGCAAAGACTTACAACACGCTAAAATAGGATCATTTATCCATTCTAACCACATTGGTTTTACATTCCTATTTCTATTGTGGATCCATAAATGCGAATAGATATTGACCTCCTCGCCTAGAGTATCTTTCCTTGGAGGTTTAGAGTCAAAACAAACTCTATTGTGATATCTCCATGAAACCCAAATAGCTGTTTGAATAACCACGTCGAAGCAGGCCTTGGAATGGGTGGGCATGTTAACCGTTTCGACCCATGAGAGAATATTCGGAAGCAACTTTGGGTAGTTGTTCAAACCCCACCAAGTGGTAACCATTTTCCATAAAGAAGAAGCAACCAAGCATTCAACAAATAAGTGCTGAGATGATTCAAGATCGTCGTCACGAATTGGACATCGTTTTGAGTCAAGATCGACGCCCCTAGCATCATGATTACAACGTGTTGGAAGTCTATCAAGACAAAGTTGCCATGTGTTTATGTTGACTTTAATCGGAAGCACTCTATTCCAATATATCTCTTCTTTTGTTGTAACAAGGTTTTTGCATTCAATATACTTTCGCATGGCTGAAACAGAGAACAAATTGGAATTGCTTAATGTGAATTCCCAGTAGTCCGTTGCATTTGTTGGGTCGAATGAAGCAAGTTAAGTGCAAATTTGACCTTATCCCCATTATTAGTGACCCAGACCGGAACATCACTGTTGGTATCACTACACCATTCGGTGCTTAATATATTAAGCACATGAACTTCAATTTTTTGCGGATTATTATATTTTTGTTTAACCAGCCACTCGGCCATTTTCACTCCTGAGGACCAATAGACCACATAAAAGCCATTTTGTGTTAAAACTTGTAATTTTAAAAGGTTTATCGAACTTAAAAATAAGAATCACATTTTTGTTGAATACGGAGTATGTTTTAATGATCATAATTATGAGGTAAGGAGCTGCAATTCATGCCTTTGTGATCATGTAATGTAAGGTTTGACATGAGCATTCTTTATAACGAGTGTGGAAACCCGCGCGATGCAGCGGGATTGGCTTCAAAGGACTTATTTTGTAACGACACTTAAACCTTAGGGACTAATTTTGCCAAGTTGCTATAGATAGCAATTAATGGTACAGGACTTACTTTGCAACAACACTTAAACCTCAATGACTGTTTTTGCCAAGTTGTAAAACTTTGCATTTAATGTTTGGACTTACTTTGTAGCGACACTTGAAACTCAGGGGCTGTTTTTGTCAAGTTGGCAAAGTTTGCATTTAATGCTCTAATGTTTTGCTTGTTGTGCGCTTGTTGTGCAAAACTTATGTACGATAAATAGTATATAGATACAATTAGAGCTAGCTAGTTGTGGATTATAAGAGTACGTTAATGTAACTTGTAAGGAAGAAAAATATGATTAAATGGGATCCATACACGTTAGAGTTGTGCTGATAAAGTGGTAAAATCCATTGAATTCGTACGTAAGATTTGGTGGTGAGTGTATGACCTCAAATATTTGCATGGTTTGAATCCATGTGAGGCTGTGGTTGGTGAAAGGAATTGAGACGTATCCGATGATATCGACCATTTCTTAGGGTGACACGTTTTTTCGTTTCTTATTTGCCACATGCCCCAACTCCCATGGACCATATATTCTTCTTCATCTAACCAGCTAGCTAGATAGATATTTTTTTTTTTAAATTACCAGCTAGCAAATTACCTTTTTCTTTTTCCTCCACTAACTTACATTTATATATACTCCGTATTTGTAAGCTACCTAGTTAACGTACATAGAATCAGTAGTCTTCTGAAACCTTTTGAATTAGTTTTCATTATCGTATAAAATAAGGAAATTCACATTTGTTACAATGTATAATTGGTTAGTGTTTAGGTATATAGATCAATTCCGGATACATGCATGATGCATGTACGTAACTCTAGCAGATATGTTATGTCATATTTATACAATATGATAACCACACCTGTATTGCATTTCTAAGGTTAACAGCCTTGAGTACGGACGACGTATACCAAGGGACACACCGAATGTATAAGTGACCACGTTCATAAACTTTGTTTTACGATAATACAATCAGAATTTTTAGCAAAAATTTACTCTACGGGGCAAAAATTCATGGAGTTTTCATAATTCTTCGGGAATCCTCTTGGGTCCGCCCGTGCTTATACATGCACACTAGCTTCTCCATATACGTATTTGTTTAAAGATAGACAATTATACACGGGTTTTTGTTTGATAAAATACAAATGGTGAATTGAAAACCGTTAGTACGTGTCAAAGCAAATAGGATCTGAGGGATGGGTAGATTGTATTATTGGGAATGTCGTCGATCACATGATCAATAAATATGAACCACAACTCATGATATTATTATTGGTGTTAAATTATTGTACTTATTAGCTTGTCATCTGTCAGCCACCAGTTTATCCGCCTCTCTAGTTGGTCCTTAGCCAATTCCTATATAAGTAACACATTGCATGCACCTAGCTTGTATCATTATTAGTGGCTTAACTATATTGATTGATGACCATGAAATTAACGGTTGTCTGTGATCTCTGCCATAAACAACCACCTTGTATCTATTGTTCTTCAGACTCAGCCTTCCTTTGTTTCGATTGCGATTTACATGTTCACTCCGCCAACTTCCTCGTTGCTCGTCATATTCGCCTTCCTCTTTGCTCTCTTTGCAAATCCTATCATGATTCTAGATCTTGCAATGGAGAAGAAGATGACGACGCATTGTCCTCATCGTCTTCTAATGATTGTATCTCGAGTACCGATGAAGGAAATTCTACCAAGACCACTCCTAAGACCAAAACAACATCGTCTTCAAATGTTTCTTCAAGCTCATCTGACTGGAAGACGAGAAACGCGTTGGTGAATTGGTGTTCAAGGCTTGGGCTTAGTAATAGTGCTAGTAAGGTGATCATAGAGGCAGCTTTTCAGGTATGGTGGAATCATAGGTCTAGAGTTTGGCCTTATCGTGTGGCTTTGGCGGCTTCGCTTTGGTTAGGACTCTTGAGATTCACAAACAACAACTACAACAGGACCAGAATGAGCACCTTACTAAAGAGGCTTGAGGACATCTCCGGGGTACCCGCTAAATCTATAGTTATCGCACAATCAAAACTTGCCGCTACATCAAAAATGATGAAGCGCCCGTGTGAGGACAATGTGGAGGAGAGCTGTGCTGAATGCTAGATACCTAGCTAGTTGCATATTACCTTTGTTAAAAATGATTGGTTTGAATCAAGAATAGAGTCCTAGCTAATGCATGCATGTACTACTTCTATCTTTGTTTCCTTTCCAAATCGAGTGTCGGGATGTTAAAGGCAAGAATGGCGTCATTAGATGTGCCCAGTAATTAGGTTTAGGATTTTTAAAAAATACATAAGGTGTATAAAATTGCTACTATTAGTATTGTTTTGGATCAATGCATTAATCATGTATTGCATGTTTCTTTCTTTCTTGTACGTTGTATTCTTCGCAGATATCAGTCTCTTAACAATTTTACACTTCCTCCCCATTCAGTGTATTATATAGCTAGGATTATTATAAAATGAAATAATACTAAAAAGGATAAAAGGATTCAGTTTAGATTCCAAAATATATTTATTGAAATTTGGGGTACCCATTAATGAAATATATATGCATGTGTATATATTAACATCTATTGTGACAAATGATGTCTAGTATCCACAAAAATCAAGGATCTTGATCGAACTAGTGTTTAAAGCTTTATCTCAATCTTAATTAGGCATGACCCTTGCTTGAACTAGTGCTTAATCTTGATCTTAATTAACCATGACGCTTTGATCTTTGAGTAGTCACTCACAGTCATCCAAAGTATATATAAGACATTGTGTGGTAAATTTTACATGCATGCTGGCATATATTTATTTTATGGCATCTTGCTATTAATGATAAAGATATTTCTTTGAAAAAGTAAATTACAACCATAGAGGGTACTGATGGAGTTTTGTGGGTTAGAAAGATGGTACCTGCGATTGATATTCCATTATGAGAATGAGATTAGGGTGCTTCTTTTTTGTGTTAATGAGTTTTAATGGAGAGATAGTGGTGGGGCTACACATATAATGTGTTTCTTTTTCTGTTAAATGGTCTATATAGAGAAAGAAAGCAAAGAGTCCTCCTCCCCATTAAGACCCATTAACAGAAAGGGACCCACCCACTTAATCCAGAAAAAAAAAAAAAAAAAAAAAAAAAAAAACAAGCCCATAAAATTGATTAAAGATATTTGTTTTATAGGCTCAGTAATAAGAGGTATATCATAGTCATAGATTCATTACACACCAATTTGGTGTCTATGAAATCCATTCTCGCGGGCCCCTCTCTTTTCCACTACAAAATTCAAATATCTATACAATTTTTTATTTCATATTTTATCAACCAAACATAAACAATAACAATCATAAACAATAACAATCGTAATAATACACTTTTTCATATCTATTGTCATTCTACCTCATAGCAAATTAAATACCTATTGTAATTCCTAGCAACAAACCAAACGGCGCTTAAATTGTATATGGTGTTTGAATATGAAATTGGAATGATTCGACACCGCAAACATATTAAATGGCTACAACAACAATCAATTTTTTTCTTTGTTTTTTTGTTTCTCTTGTTACATGATGGATTGAAAATGAATGAATGTGGGCCCTCTCAACGTCTGCTTCACAAAACTAACACCAATCATTTTTATTTTAGCTGTTCACAAGTCACAACTACCCTTCCCTACGTACCTTTGAACAATTAAATAATATTGGTCCATTTGGTTGGTTAATATATAAAGATTCTTGCTGTCCATGACTGCTAATCATTCCATTTATATTTGAATATGTGAATATGTATAAAAGGTAAAATGGCTCATTCCATTACATCCATAAGATGCTTCCTCTCAATTTTTGCCACAATTCTTCTTCTTTTCTTCTTATTTCGCTTAATCAGTATATATAGTTTTTATTGCTCTCAGTTATTATTAGGTTGAATACATATTAACCATACAAAACTGTATACAATTAAGAAACTTCAACTCTTTGCTCCTCTAGTCATCGGGAGCTACATAAGTTACCCATGCTAGGCACAAGACAAAAACGAACGAATATTAGAGCCATACAAAGAATGCACTAAAAATTTTCAAGTTTAATGTAAGGGTGGAGGGTGTCGTGATGGTTTTTCCTTGCCACATCAGCTCCACATCAATTTTTTCTTTCTCTTTGACTTTTTCCTTCAACTTTACCTTAACCATTTTAAATTTTTATCATTTAAAAATACCTTAAAACGCAAATACTCATACATAACAATCAATAAACATCATTCTATCTCATCCAAAGTACTTTCTTTCTCTTATTTTGCATTCGGGACTTAACTCCCGTGGATAAATTATTTGGGCTTTTCATGCATTAGGTGGTGTGGACTTTTCTCATTTCCTAAAAGAAAATCACTTTTCCCGAGTGATTTTGTCGAATGACACCCATGACACTAAGTATTTAAACCATTAGCATCAAGTATTTATGATAAACTGGTGCATAACATGAAAGTGAGTACTGATAACCCTAATCCATGGTTTAATTAATAAATGGAGTGCACCTCTAACAAGAGTAAAGACTTTATAACACTTAGTTTATTAATAACTCGAAAGTATTCAATTACAATGAAAGAAGTTTTGTATTTATATAAGAAAAATAGATTACGGAGAAAGTTATCTTTCTTCCTAAGAATCGTAATTGAAATAGAAAAATTAATTCTTAACCTGTCACAACACAATAATAAAGTTTTTTTTTTCGTGCAAAAGGTGAATTATATTAACTTCCAACATTTACAATAAGGATAACAATTTGAATTTGGACAAATCCCAAATCAGAATCAAACAACAAACAACATACTGATATCTGATATACACAAAGGGACAAAGAAATATATTTGATATCTCCCATGTTACTTCATATTCAGGAACCATCTTGATCCATCAACTCAAAGATTCATCAAATACTTCAATTCACCTTAGATGCACCTACCATCTAGCTACATTTCCATCTCTCTATTCTACTATACCACTCAACCTTCCACCACAGTAGCAATAGTAGAAATAGAGGATGGCTTCACTAGGAACCATTACCCATCCACAGGGGGGCTCTTCCAAAACACCCTACATTTCCCTATCTTAGGAAGGCTTCATATGTATGGAAACACTCTCCCTCCATGATGACCACCATTACCTCCTGTGGGAAAGCAAAAAATGGACCATGAAGTGTCATCTTTCACCACTCTCAATTCCACACTACTTGCATTCCCCTCCAAGATCATTTACCCTCCACAAAAAGAATCCCTACTTTATGGTACATCCATACTATGATAGACCTCCTACATCAGCCAAACTTAGCTTTCTAGTTCCCTCCTAAGGCCAAACCAGAAGATACTAAGAGGCTATAGTTACACAATAATAAAGTTGGTATCTAGGCAGAATATAGATTCCAGTAAAAACAAACATCTATCTAGATAGTTATTGATATATATTTCCTACATAAATTTCAAACACATGTTTTCCGTCCTGCAAAATAACAAGTCATGCACCCCTTGATTTCTCGGCTTTTCGTACTTGTGTTTTCTCTTCGGACGGTATCATTACAATCCTTTTTCCTTCTGATGAAAAAAGGTACATATTTCTTTGAAGATCATATACACCCTTAACCTTACGTCGTTGTGGTCTTTCCAAACAAAATATGACATTCATCAATATCGTCTACAACACAACGTACTTCCATTTTATAGAATTTTCCAATGGATGCTGGAACCCGCAAACATGATAATCTTCCATTGCACAAATCTCCACTAGCAATTTAGAAAATCTACCAATTTTATAAGAAACCGACCTATTTATGTTACAACATCAATAATTAAAGAACATACTTTGGATTATTGATTAAAAAATTCCAACGAAATAACTTGTTTATAGATAGTCGATACCCCTTATTTCTCTCCTCTCATATTTCAACCCTTCTATTGTTAGACGAGGAATGGTTGCCTACACAACTATCTCCAAGTCACATATGGGTGGAAAATTTTGACCTTCGCATTTTCCACCCTCGTGATTTTTGTGGTTATAACATCCTTCTACGAATACGACACAAATTCCTTGATATATAGTGGAAATCGTGTCGAATTTGTATATAATTTATATAAAATAATGATCCATGCGTTCTTTAGACCATACCTTACCAACAATGTGGGTTTTTGAATCTTCTACGTCATTCACCAACATGATACTAAGCGCTCTGATGTGTAATGCCAACTGACACATGATGTGAAAACGAATTTTGATAACCCTAATCTAGGGATTGAAAAATGAGGCGCCCCTTACGGGCATGAAATCATAACAAAAGTAAAGAATTTAAAACACGTAGTTTATCAATGACTCCAAAGTATTTAATTACAATGAAAAAAGCCATATATTTATAGGGAAATAGATTGAAAAGAAAGTGATATGTTTTCTCACTACTTCTAACTAAACTAGAGCAATTTAAAATTAGGATATAGGTAGAACATCGATCTATTACCCTATAAATATAGGTTAATAGAAAAAGCCACGACACAATAATAACATTGAGGTAGAACATATGATAGGAGAAACATATATATATCCACAGAGTTATAGACATATATGTTCCTACATAAATGTGAAATACATGTTTTTCCTCCTTTAAAATAATGATTGGAACACCTCTTGATTTCTTCAATTTCTTGTCAGCATTATAACACATTAATCTGTTACCTGACAATGATATTAGAGTATGAAAATAACCACATTACCCTATATACTAAAAGGCAGGAACGCAAACATTGCCCTGGTACTGTAGCAACTACAGTAGACGCATTAATTGTCTACAGTGGACGCATTAATTAACCAAAATCGCCTCTCTATCTCTAGAAATTTCTCTCCCACCGCCTCTCTTCATCTCATTTAACTTTTCCATCTCATCTCATCTAAAAACGCAGAGTAATTTAATCATCAAAACCTTTAAATCATGTATGGCTGCCTTACTGCATTATTAGTATACCTTTTCTCTTATTTTTGCAGAACCACTTTTAGACTAAGTTTTTGTTGGGAATAATTTATTGTTTGCTTGAATTCCTGATGTCTTTTGTTGTTGCAGGTTTCACATATATTTTACATGTAGATTGCTTACAAAGTGGATTCAGGTTTTGTTGTATTAGGTTGGAGGTTTTGCAAACACATTGGATTGGAGGTGTTTGGATGTGAAGTCCAAAAATAAGCCGACTGTCTTTTATCCAAGGTTTGTTCTAAATATGAGACTTATTGAATCACTACCTATACAAGCAATTCCAATTGTCTTTACAACATATTTGACAATACACACAATTATTTATATTAAAATTTCCATATTTTTTCTGATTGTCAGGTATACAAAGACATAAATGTGGTTATTCGGCTGGTCAGGTACTTACTATCATTAGATTTTCATGTTGCCTAAATCCAAACACATCTTTTCTCTAATGGTTTGGGACTGCCTACTTGCTTTAAAACTGCAATAAAGCAGTTTTTTTATAGGATGTTGGCCATTTTCTTATTTGCTTTAAAAGTAGGCTATACATATTTAAGCACTTAGATAAGCAATCCTAAACATGAAACACCCCAAAGCGGACTGCAGTTATACCAGTAGTTATTGATGTTCAGTATGTATGTGTGTCATTCCAACTATTAGATATGTGGGTTCAAACGGGTCTGAGTATCCTGATGTGGCAAGACGCAAAAACATGTGATGCGGGTTACTCACGTGAATATTAGTAGGAAGGATTTTTCATCTCCCTTCTACGTTACTATAGCCTTGCATTATTATTTTTATTTTTCCCAATAATCTTATGTGTTTTTTTGGTTTCCAGGTGATTTACGCGACAAAGCAATTGTGTATATTACCCACTTAAGTTGAATTCAGCGGTCGAGGTTAGTGCAAAAGAATTTTTCTTATTATTTTAAGTAAAGGTTTGTGTTCATTTAAGTTATGATGTTCATTAGGACAATATAGTCGGTAATTACTTTTCCTTTATAAGATATCGTGCGACATATTTATTCATGTTGAAACTGACAGAAATAAAGTTGTTCCTTACTTCATGACTGAAATGAAGTAAAGAATGCAAGTGATTCTATCGAGACGGTGAAACTCTCGTGTTGCTATAGATGATGATGTAGATGAAAGAGTAGAAAAGACCAACCCCTTTTGAAAAGTGCTGAACGGGCTCGAATAACTGTCAACAAGATTCAAGGTAGACATATTTACATATATTCTTAAATTCATTGCTCATGTTATGCAATTACGTCAGAAGAAAAAAATGTTTCTTTATAATAGAGTGACTTATTCATTTATTTATAAGAAATCATGTTGCTATTTCTGTATAATTTCCCTCATATATTTAACCCGTGTTACTTTTTTGTTGGCTATGAAACATAATGTTTAGGCACATTTGATGGCAGTTTTGGGCATCCGGCTACTGGAGAACGCACCAGAGAACTTACTTAGGAAATGTAACATATTGGATTTCACAAACACACTAAACCAAAGATCAAAGAGGCGTATACTATGGTTTTAGAGAGATAAAGTTAGAGGTTGGAAACTTTAGTGAGAGAAAGAAAAATCTTATTATGAGCTCCAACTCTCTACCTTGGGAGGTAGAGAGTATTTATAGTTCTTACATAAATCGCCACCTACGGGCTGTGGATCAGGCATACAGTGGGTAAAGACCCGTCCTCCACGGTGTTACTTAACTAAATACTACTAAACATTAACTAATCTACGACTACGAGCTTTCTAACAATTACATATACTTGAGGTGACCGACTCTTTAATAACTGGATTTACTAAATCCTAACAATCTCCCCCTAAGGGAGGTCACCTCAAAAATACATAGAATACAAACAAATATTACAATTAGATTGTTCTTGGTTTCTTGTTAATGTTCTTTGCTCTGTAGCTCGTAGTCATTGATTCTTCATTTACGCATGTTTGGATAATCAATGTGGAGGTCTTTAACTGATCCACGTGATAATGAGTTTTGAGCCAGCTTTGAGATCATTAGAAACCATAAATCTCTGACTCTTCCATTGTGGTGTTGGTATTATGTGATGTTGTGACATTTGGACCGACATGCTCACATTCTGGATCATGAAATATTCTCATCAGAGTAGCGGAAGCTTACGTTGATTCATGATATTGGCAGCAGCGTAGCAGAAGCATGGAGTGAAAATATCAGAGTCATTGATGCACTAATCATGATTTCTTTAGAAATGAATGTGTTGTGTGAGCATGCGGCTTTGTATTGACCGCTTCATTCTGATCAGCTGCAAACGTCGGGCGTACCTGCATACAACAGTTAGCAATAAAGCACACGAAAGTGTCTTTGATCACTTTTGTTGAATTGAGGTACACGGCCCACGGTTCCCCGTTGATCTGTACAAGTACTGCATGTGATTAGGTATAATTCCAAAGAATTTCCTTGACAGGGTTTCGCAGCTACTCTAGCTGTTCTCAAACCGGAACGTCTCAAAGAAGACAACACGGAGTGAGTGAACCAGCGAATTGAGATTCACTAATTGATAAGAAGAGATTTGAAAAGCAATCGTGTATCGCTCAACAGAAATTGTTTTTGCAATACAGCGAAAGTTTTAAAGAAAATCAATTATCAATAATTAATACCTTTTATTTTGAAGTATTAGTACACAGTCGATGTGCTAAGGAAAAGGATTTTTAAGCATAACGACCGGTTTTTCAAAGGTATCCGTCAATCCATAACCTGAACCAGGATTGATTCAAAAGATTGAATCGCCCCATTGTTTCTGCTCAGTTGTCACATGGTTGATCTATTGGATAGATCTCACATGCCACCCACCAGGAGCTTGTTTGATGTTGGCTCCAGAAGGCTTTCCATCTTCATTGTGAATATGTTTGCATATCACTCAGATGTTCTGGCAATACCACAAGGATAATGCGTAGGACTCATAAGATATAATCTCTCTTTCCACATTGTGTGAAACAGAGAGTCTTCATTGACAGTGTCCTAATGATATTTATTTGATGATCTCATGGCTCTAGACTCAATAGTGCACATTTGGTTCCTATGCCGGAGACTAGGGAGAGGGTCTCCTACTTCAATATCAACAAACTCTAAGAGAAAGTCGATAGATAATGTCGGTTCCCCGTGAGAATGAAACAAGCCCTTTTAAGAGGAACTTGAGTGGTTTGGGAAGTTGTAGTGCAGTGCGTCACTGGGTCCATGACGTCTTGTCTTCAATACCGATGTTACCTTAGTAAACACTAGTAGCATATGTATTGAACCCGGTTACTGCCCTAAGGTTGAATTATTGGAGGGCTATTTCTTTTCACCCCTTTTTCACATTCAATTCTTTTTCATTCTTCAACCTCTTCAGTGCTTACCGAGATTTCATAACTAGAACCTTGTTGGGTTTATTCCAGTTCTAGCTCTATCTCAATCCGCACTCTTCCCATATCTCACTTTTCTCCTCTTTTTTTTCATCATACCTAAGGACTCTACACTATCTAGTGGATTGTCCCTGGGTAGATCCCTCTGGTTCTGGCGGATCGTGAGAACGAATACCTAACCTAATCATCCTTATATCACCATACATAAAGTAAATTTGGTCGGTCTATTTGGTATTGTTCATCTGCCGTTGGAACCAATTGAAAACCATTTGAAAATCAATCCAGATACTTGTGATATATTATCAAAGCATTTTGTACCTGAATTGTTTTTGATATTTTTAGAAAAAGAGCTCCCCCTCAACATGTGCATCATGTTTTAGAAATAGTTTTAGCACACGGAGGCAAGAGGAAGAATTAGCTTCTTAGATTACCATTTGCTAAAGGATATCAACATCACTTCCCTGATCAAATCAAGTAGAAAAAGCATATTGAGGAAGGATGAGGTTTTCATAAGTTTGCTCCCCCTTAATATGTGCCTCGAGGTTTCAAAGAGTTTTGCACATATTAGAAGGAACCTGCACTTAGAGACAAATCAATCACGTTTCAATTCTTTGTGGTTTTAAAAGGATGCCCCCCCTCAACATGTGAATGGAAAATTTGAAATCGTTTGGCACATGTGGGGAGGAAAGCTCAAAACACTTGTGAAACCATTTATCGAATCATCAGTTTAAATCCAATTTAAATCACAAATTCTCCCCCGATCACAATTTTCTACTCATTTGAGATTTCTGATCTCTGTAGATTTAAATTGATCTTGAAAGCTTTTGAGGAGAATTGTGACTTGATTATGAAAACATTTTAACTGATAAGGATCGGATTATGAGACTTTAAACTCCATTGATTAAACATGCATGATTATGTTTTGAAAACAATTGTATGACAAATAACCTTTTGATTTAATTGAAATCATTCTCCCCCTCAATCAATGACATAAGTTGTTGATTGAGAGATAGATATTTTTGACAAACATTAAGTCCAAATGATTTTCAAAAATAGAGATCGAGTTATTTTTCAAAGCAATTAGTTTTCATTAGATAGTAAGTAATTGTTTATAGAATCAGAGCATGAGTTTTGAAAAACAAGATAAAACATGGCTCTGTTCTTTCTTTGAAAAACGGGTTACTGCCTGAAATGACAATAAACCATTGTTTCACTTTCTCCCAAAAATATTTTTTGATTTTTTTTCTTTTGGAACATTCGAACAACATCTAAAGTCCCGTGTCATTCTTTGAAGCACAGCACAAAGACCGTAGATATTTTCGAATCGAGAAAAACATGACAAAAAGACAATATTTTTTGAAAATTTTCAAGATTTTTCAATTTTTTTATGGATTTTTGAAAGTTTTATATTTTTCTATTTTCTTTTTGAATAAATATTTACAAGGGATGGATAAAGAAAGACCTTTACTCCTCGTCTTCCTCTTGAAGACGTTTGAGTGTTTCCGGTTGTAGACTCTTTAGACCAAGTCGTGGGAGGATAAACTCAAAACGTTCTCTAGGAAGAGCTTTGGTGAAGATGTCTGCTAACTAGTATTCAGTCCTCAAAAAATAGAGTTCCACCACACCGTTTTCTACTTGCTCCCGGATGAAATGATGTCGAATGTCGACGTGCTTTGCTCTTGAGTGTTGTACGTTGTTACATGAGAGAGCAATAGCACTTTTATTATCACAGTACAGAGGAATTTTGTTGAATTCAAAGCCATAGTCAGATACTTAGGATCTCATCCATAAGATTTAAGCACAACAAGATGACATAGCTATGTATTCAGCCTCTGTAGAGGAAATAGAAGTCCTCATCAAAAAACTGAGCACCTCTAGACGTACTTCGACGTGTATCTTGACATCCTGCATGATCAGCATCTGCATAGGCTGTTAGTGACATACCGGTGTCCTTCGGGTACCAAAGTCCCATATTGATGGTTCCTTGGAGATACCGAAAGACCCGTTTAACCGCTTCAAGGTGCTTTTTAGTAGGCTTAGCCTGATATCTAGCACACATGCAAACAGCGAACAGAATGTCTGGTCTATTGGTTGTGAGGTACATCAGGGATCCAATCTTACTACGATATTTCGTTTGGTCTACCATGATCCCTGAGTGGTCCTCATCTAGTTTAGTACGCTCTATCATGGGAGTGTCAACAGGGTCACTAGAATCAAATCCAAATTTCTTTAAAATCTCATTTGCATATTTAGATTGATTTATAAAAATGCCTCCGGGACTTTGTAAAATCTGTAATCCCAAGAAAAATGATATTTGTCCCATCATTGACATTTGAAATTTAAAACCATTTCACTTGAAAAACGGTCACATTCATTGGGGTCAGCCGAGGCAAAAATAATATCATCAACATATATTTGAACGTGAATTAAATGTTTGCATGACTTTCTGGTGAACAATGTCGGATCAACTGCTCCTTTGCTGAATCCAGTAGATAGAAGAAACTTTGATAGCGTATCATACCATGCCCTTGGAGCTTGCTTCAAACCGTAAAGAGCCTTCTTCAAACGATAGACGTGAGTAGGATGCTCTGGATTCACAAAACCTTCAGGCTGGCTGACATAAACGACTTCTTTAAGATCTCCGTTAAGAACCGCCGTCTTTACATCCATCTGATAGACTACCATGTTCTTACGCAGCATTAGCCAAGAAGATTCTGATTGCCTCAATACGAGCAACAGGAGCAAATGATTCTTCAAAGTCAATACCCTCCTCCTGACGGTATCCTTTTGCAACCAATCGAGCCTTGTTCTTCAAAACATCACCATGCTCATCAAGTTTTACTTTGAAGATCCACTTTAGAGCAATGATCATTGCACAATCTGGAGCAGGTACTAATTCCCATACATCTAGTCGATCAAACTCATGAATTTCTTCTTGCATGGCATTGAACTAGCTGTCTTCATTCATGGTAGTTTTTACGTCTTTTGGTTCAATCTTAGAGAGTACGGAGTTGAAGAAGCACCATAAGGCATCGGTTGCAAGTTGTTTCCGTGTGGATACTGGACGGGAAAGGTTTCTGATTATGTTGTCCAATGGATGATCATGTGTCCATTTTCTGAGGTGTTCATGTGGTTGTTGTTGAGGAACTGAAGTAGCAGAGTTGATATCTCCTAAAGAAGATGGTTCTGATGATGACTCAGGAGCAAATATGTTTTCAAAGGGTTCATCTTCTGGAGGAGCAAAAGGGTTTTCATCATCTGTAACAGCAGCAACATTTTCATTGTATACACTTGATGATTGATGATTTATTGATGAGACAGAGTGATCAGCAGCAGGCGCTTCTTGACTTACTGACATTGAAACTGAAGGGTTAACTTCATTAACAGGGATAGAGGCAGCCTCTGTTGATGGAACTGACATATCATTAGCACGTGGCTCATAGTGTTCATCAAACATTGGATCAAATAATTTCTTCAAATCATCTTCTGAAGGAGGTACATAAGGAGTTGCTGGTGAGGGATTAGAAACAAGAGTAGAACTGATAGGACTACTTGATAAAGATTGAAATGCGGGTCCAGAACTGGTTTGTCCTGGAGCCATTTGACCGGTCAGCTGATCGAACGTAACGTGAATTGTTTCCATGATATTTCAGGTTCTCTTGTTGTAGATTCGGTATCCTTTTCTGTTTGGTGCATAACTTACAAATACTCCAATGTCCGCTTTAGCTTTTAGTTTACCTAAATCTTGACCGTCATTAGTTGGGTAACATAAAGCACCAAACACACGAAGGTAGGATAGATCAGGTTTTCGTTTATGGACAAGTTCATATGGAGATTTTCCATGAGAGGTGTGAATAAGGGAACGATTTTGGGTGTAGTAAGCAGTGGCAATGGCTTCAGCCCATAGAAACATTGGAACCTTTAAATAAATTAGCATTGTTCTTGCAGCTTCCACAAGAGTTCGATTTCGTCTTTCAACTACACCTTTCTGTTGAGGAGTTCGTGGAACACTTCTTTGATGACTGATTCCAACACTTTCATAAAACTGAATTAAGTCTTTGTTAACAAACTCTGTGCCATTGTCTGTTCGAACAATTCTAACAATATTGTTGAGTCTAACCTAAAGCTGTTTGATAAGTTTGATAACGACATCTGGAGTTTCATCCTTTGTCCTCAAAAACTTTACCCAAGTAAATCGAGAGTAATCATCAACAACTACTAGAATGTATTTCTTCCCATTTATCGTTTGCACTCTCTTTGGTCTGCACATATCTATATGAAGGGTATGAAGAACTTCCATTACTGAGTTTGTGGGTTTTGGTTTGTGGGCCTATTTTGTGCTTTTTCTCAATTGGCAAGCTGAACAAAGATGATCTTTTTCATACTTTACTCTAGGTAATCCTCTTACTAAGTCCTTTCTGGAAAGATTGTTTATGGTACCAAAGTTCAAGTGATTGAGACGACGGTGCCATAGCCATGACTTAGTTTTGGAAGCCTTTGATAGCAAGCAGATGGGTGAAGATTTCATCATATCTTCAATAGAGATGGTGTATAGGTTTGACCCACGAGTTCCTCTGAGAAGTTCCACCCCATCAAGTTCTCTAACAAAGCAAGTATGTTTTCTGAAGGCCACTTCAAAATCTGAGTCACAGAATTGTCCGACAGAAAATAGATTATGTCCAACCACGTAATCTCCATAGCCCATAATAGCACCAAAATGATCGTTTCCGAATCTCACAGTTCCGATGAATTTACTCACGAAGTTCATGAGCCGTGACCGGTCTCCAGTCATATGCTTGGAACAGCCTGAGTCCAGGTACCACAGAACGATTTAACGATCTGCAGTTGAACACAGACAAGAATGGATAACTGGATAATTGGGATCCACATGCAAGAATTGGTTCCATTTGGTTAGTAACAGTGATTAGAACACCCACATCAGAAGTAGAAGCAATAGAATCATCAGAAATAGATGCAGTGCTAGTGTCCGTATTTGATCTATTCAAAGTGTGTTCACTTCTTAAGGGAATAGTTCTACCAGTAGGCATCCATTTTCTAGTGGGCATTGACTTAGCAAATTTAGGGCACAGCACACTAATCTTATGGCCAGTAGGTATCCATTGATAACCTATATTACTAAATTTCCTTCCTGTGGGTTTCCACTGTTTTCTAACTTTCTTTCGCCTTTGCCTTTTTGCCTTTTTAGCTTGAATTTTAACATTAACAATTTTAGCTGGGCATTTAACAACATTAGACAAATCATTCATACCATATTCAAGATTAGTAACAGAAACCACGCAATCATCATTACATGTTTTGCCAAAAGTAGCAGAATTCGCATTAATTACAGTACGCTTAGAGCTAACACTAGAATCAACACGATTCGTCTTAATCAAATTCTCCCTAAGGTGATCTTCTAATTTCTTCCACTGAACATTCCTAGCATGCAAGGTCCTATCATTCTTTGTGTTGCCTTGAGGCTTTGACCCGCTTGCTTTGGTGTCACTTCTTACTCCTGTAGAGGGAATTGGAACATTAGTTGGTTTTGCTACTTTTTGCATTCCTGAACTAGAAGTGCAGGGATCTGAACTACTTGAAGGCATCTTAGTGTTCACTTTCTTAAAACTGGGCATATAATGGTTTGTATGCTTGGCACTAGGCATAGAACAAGGCATAACAGCTTTTCCTTTTGCACCTAAGGATTTAGGACATGTTGCTACTAAACATTCTAGCAGCTCTTGAGATCGTTTGGCTTGAATGCACGCAAACCTAATTTCTCTATCAAGAGGCTTATTTACGAAATCCTCTTCCAAAATCTCACGGAGACATTCTAGACTATCCTTAAGGTGAGCACAATAGTTATGAAACACAGGTTCATTATTTCTAAGATGAGGAGGAATATATTTAACAGTCACAGTGTATTTGCAGTCTGAGGAAGACTTTGATGCAACATTTTCAATAAAGACAAGTGGCAGTTTCCCTTTTTCCTGACTCCTCAGATTTTTAATTTCTTTTTGTAAAGACGTTATTTTTTCGTTGTTTTTGTCACTAGTGACATTCATTGAATCATATAACTCTTTAAAGTGTCGTTTAACCTTTTCATTTTCTTCTAGAAAACTCTTGTTTTCTTTTTGTAAAGCATTTACCAAGTTTTGAAGATGAAAAGTTTGAGAGTACTGAGAATCTAAAGGAGGAGGCATTTAGGATCCAGTCACATTGTTCTTTTCACCCTTTAATTGAGAAATTTAGGCTTTCAACTTTTTGATCGTGTTACAATGAGCTTGAATCTGTTCGTCACGTTTGTTTATCTGAAAAACTGCATCAAACTCTGGAACATCTGAGGATGTCTTGATATTTGAGGTTTTGACATTTTCATTAAGATGTTGATATTTTAGTTGTAAAATCAAAATGTTCAACTTCTAGTTTAGAAAGATGTTTTACCAAATTATCGTGATCATCCTGATCAATTTTCTCATTTAGTTCTGTGTTTTTGTTTTCAAGCTCAATGACACGATCATGGGAAACTTTCAATGCAATAGATAATTCATGAAATCGAGAAGCAGTAATAGAGTGCTTAGTAACAGTATAAAATACATCTTGAGCAACACAATTTGAAATCAAATTCTCATTTAAGATGTGCAAGTTCTTCCTTTCAACTTCATTGTATTTGAGTTCCTGTTCATAATCATTGACCTCAACTATCATTGCATCAAATTCCTTTTGCATTTCTTTAATATCTGAGTTTATCCCTTTTTGAAGACTCTCAAATTGACCTTTTAATTGTTTAAAGAAAGGCATGACCTCAGTTAAATAACATTCTTTCATTTGCTCAAAACCCCTTTCCCCCTCAGTTATCCCTGTAGGTGTGATTCTCTTCTTACATGTTTTCTCAAAATCAACAAACAGCTGATAAACAACATACATGCTGATTAAGGTCTTGCTATTAGTGGCAATAGATCTAGGAACTAGATGTAGTGGTGTATTTGGAGGATACACAGTAGTTGCAGGCATTTTCCTAAGGGGAGTGTTTGTTTCAACAAGTACATTAACTTTTAGCTTATCCATATCTTTCTTCCAAAAGATATGTTCTGGGGTTAATTGAGTTTGAGGCTTAAACATGTTCAGGGAGATCCAATTTTCCTTAGTGTAATCATGGGGTTTGATCGTTATGTTATTCTCTTTACACGCAGGATCGTTAAGCTTCTTCTTCATTTTCTCCCTAGATGCATCATCTAGTTTTCTATCTTCCTCAGTGCACTCAATGTAATTAGGTTTCTGTCTAGGTTTAAGAATCTCATTGCCATCATAGATTACATTTTGAGCAACTTTTGCAATCTTACCATACTCAGGATTAGGTTTCTCTATAATGGGAATACTATGCTTATCGCTGAGAACTCTATGCTTAGTGATCATGTGAGCAGTCTGAATGGTATTCCCTTGGACGTACAACTTATTTTCAAGCTTGTTTTTCAAAGTTTTTAGATTAGAAAAACCATTCAAAAGTTTTGATTCCTTAGCACTGAATTCTTGTTTAAGCAATTTAACAGTATCTTGCAGCTCTTGCTTTTGCTTAACAGTTTTAGAAAGCTTTTCTTGTAAGGAGTTTAACTCTTGTTTTAACACTTCTTATCTAAAATTACTTTTTCTAATAATTGTACGCATTTGGTCATCCATTTCCTGCTCACGGGTAGTTAGCTCAAACTTAGCTCGCTGTTCATAAATAGCAACTTGCTCTTTATAGGCATTCAGTTCAGAAATAACTGAATCATCATGGGCACATGCAGTGTATTCATAAAAAATATAGTCATCATTGACTGCAGAAGATGCATCACTTGGTACAGTCTCACTTTTACTTTGTTTCACATATTGATCATATGGGACAACATTGATATTACCCATATTTTCTATATCTGACTCAAAAGTTTCAGTTGATTGTACTTTGTCATGTATCTTTTGCTCATCAACATCATCGTATAGTTTTAATACCTCTGAGATGATTGATTCTTTGGATGGTCCAGCTTGCTGTGGTGAGGGGACCTTTGGAGAGACCATTGGAGA
Source organism: Chrysanthemum seticuspe (assembly GCA_019973895.1). Taxonomy (NCBI): domain Eukaryota; kingdom Viridiplantae; phylum Streptophyta; class Magnoliopsida; order Asterales; family Asteraceae; genus Chrysanthemum; species Chrysanthemum seticuspe. The sequence continues at coordinate 50,540,741 of BPTQ01000008.1, forward strand.
AATGCTAGCCATGAAAATTGTCTGTGCAGTAGGTTCATCATCAACGTCAGAGTCGTATGCATCACAGTCGGCGACTTGAAAGGCATTCTGATGATTATGACCTATGTCCTGAATTGGCTGCTCATCCACATTTGCATCATATGTCTTGGCATTGCCCTCAGCAAGAAACAACAGCTCCTCTTCATCCAACACAGCTCCATTATCTTGAGCTTGCACAAGTAACATCTTGTCTTTGAAGTACTCTGCATTTTGAGGGCGTTTTGGAGAAGTGCAGTTCCTTGCTATGTGTCCATCACCACCACAGTTGTAGCACTTAATTGGCTTAGCTTGACCCTGATTTGGATTCCTTCCACGATTCTGATTAGCCACATATCCTCTACCAACTCCACCTCTTCCCTGTTCATACTGCCTTTCTTGAACTGGTTGCACCATAACCTTCCCATCTCTGACAATAGCTTGATTGTGTGGATTGGATGCAGTTCTGAGGTTATTGTTGGTGTGTGGGAGAGAGTTCATATTTTGACTAACCATGAGAGACAGTTGATTGATGAAGTTTTCCATGAATGTGTTTGGGTCAGGAGGCTTATATACTGGATTAGGGATGAGCTTGTAATTACCATTACCCATGGGTATGACTTGAGAAGCTTTGGTGGTAATTCCAACATTTGTGTAAAAAGATCTAGAGTCATTTGACGAACTTGTTTCTCCCTGGTTGGTTTTGAACTGTTCAAGAATCCTTTTTTCAAACATAGCATGTCTCTCATTCTGAAGAAGGAATGCATAAAGTTGCTCATAGTTGGTGTTCTTCAATCCTTTAGTTAGCTTCACAGAGGTGACAAACTTATGCCATTCGGGATTCATGTTGTTCACAAACTTTGAGTTCAGCTGAATGTTTGGCATGGTCATTTTGATGTTCCTCATATCATTCACAAGCTTATGGAATCTCACGTAGTACTCATAGACACTCTCATCTGGTTTCATCTTGAAATGCTCAAACTCATCATACAGTTGTGATTCTCTGTCTTCCATGGTTAACTCAGAACCTGAGAGAAGCATCTTGACATTATCCCAAACTGCCTTGGCTTCAGTGTTGTGATTGATAAGCTTGTAGATGTCTTTTGGAAGACCCTGAAGTATAATGTTAGAAGCCCTGATGTCAGCATCGAATCTCTTTTTCTCCTTATCATTGAGCTCAACATATGTCTTTGGTCTGTCTAATCCATAGATCATTGTTCCATCTGCAGCTGTATCAATTAAGTCTCTTATAGTCTCAATCTGATAAGGTCCTTCATAAATGGATTTGATAATGTTGATCCCATTTTCCTTTCCAAGACAGTACAATCTGATTCGTTGAGCCCAAGAGTCGTAGTCAGTTCTGTCAAGCATAGGTGGACGAGTATCCGAACCAGCAGCTTGAACATCCTCAGCAACAGTGGAGATAATTGTAGGTACGTTGGTAGACATGTTAACAGATTACACGGGATTTTATAACTCTATGATTAAACAGGGAAATAGATTCTTTCACGGGATTTTACTAAATCAAGAGAAAACCGTATTACAAACAAAAATCAACCAAGTCGCTACGAATTCTTGAACCAAGTCGCTGATCACCAAGTCGCTAAGTAGCAACTCGCTAAGATCTCAAATTCCTGTGAACCAAGTCGCTAAGACCAAGTCGCTAATGCACCAAGTCGCTACACAGTCAAGTCGCTAAAGAGCAACTCGCTAAGGTCCAAGTTGTTAACACCAAGTCGCTAAGCACCAAGTCGCTAGACACAGTTAAGTTGCTAAAGAACAACTCGCTAAGATCCAAGTCGCTAGTATCAAGTCGCTAATAGTTTACACTACAACTCGCTAACAATTTCTGAAGCAAGTCGCTAACCTCACCAAGTCGCTAGCCGTAGTGGAGAATCCACTAACTTGTACTATTTTTCGGCTTGTCTCAATAGACAAGTCGCTAGGCTCAATTCGCTAACAACTAACACTATAACTCGCTAACCTTTACTGAAGCAAGTCGCTATGATGAAAAATACTACGAGAACCAAGTCGCTAGCAAGAAAAACTTCAAAAACACACTTTTCAATCCAAAACAAGCTCAACCACAGTGATTCAAGCTTACCAAATCAAAACTCAAGCACTTACAATGATTCTCAACACAAAAGTACACCCAAAATTCAAACTTTAACACAAGAAATGATCCAAATGATGCAAAAATCACTAAACTTTTTCAAACTCAAAAACCATCTAAAACCACTAGAAATCCAAGTATTTGTAAGAGAGATGATCAAACCTGGCTCTGATACCATTTGTAACATATTGGATTTCACAAACACACTAAACCAAAGATCAAAGAGGCGTATACTATGGTTTTAGAGAGAGAAAGTTAGAGGTTGGGAACTTTAGTGAGAGAAAGAAAAATCTTATTATGAGCTCTAACTCTCTACCTTGGGAGGTAGAGAGTATTTATAGTTCTTACATAAATCGCCACCTACGGGCTGTGGATCAGACATACAGTGGGTAAAGACCCGTCCTCCACGGTGTTACTTAACTAAATACTACTAAACATTAACTAATCTACGACTACGAGCTTTCTAACGATTACATATACTTGAGGTGACCGACTCTTTAATAACTAGATTTACTAAATCCTAACAGGAAATGGTCCCTCTGTGGAGTTACACTACAGAGAGAAAACAGATCTCCTCTGGCGTTACTCCATGCCGTCTCTGACTGTGAAATGTGCCTATATCTTGGTGTGGCATCACCACGATAGTGGTGTTTGCAGCCATGATGTGGTACTCTAAGCCATGACGGGAGTTTATTCAATTGGTTTGTGTGTGCTTTGGATGTGCATACATGTAAATGTATACTGCATAATATCTTGAGGATGTGATGTGTTTGAACGGGTCCGATTAAAAGTCAGATTGCCCGTATCTTGGCATGACATCCTGTTAGGCTTGCAACCATGGCGGGCACACCCACGTGTTCTTATTTGCTACCCTATCTGACCCTAAAAAGTATGATTACGGAAGATTTGAAAATAATCGAGAAAGAGATATTTGTGTGTGTTACAGATAGAGATGAAAAATATAAGAGAATGATATGTAAGATGGGAAAGTTCAGTTTGCTGTAGCTAATATCAGTCAACGTCTCACAATTCTGTACGGGGATTAAAGTTGAGATGGTCCACATCTTGGAGGGGCGGGTCACTAGACTTGCAGCCATGGTGGACATATCTTCTTTTTTCGATCCTTACCAGACTTATTTGGTGTAGGTAGTTGCCGGTTTTATTTAGATTTATTTTTCTCAAAAACGGATTTCGTTGCTTTGCTTACGGCTATGATGATTAACTGCTATTTTTTCAAACAAATGAAATGGCCCGTCAAAGATTATGGCAACTCTTTTTATTTCTTACTGTCCTCTTGATGAATGTTAAAGAGTTATAGACGTCGTGAGGTAAATAACAGGCGGTGATGATTTTCTGCATTTATGTTTTTTAGGAACAAAATTAATCAACGCCTGTATCTTGGCGTGGCAACCATATCCGGAATGTGGTTGCAGCCATGGCGGGTATTTCAAATAGTTACTATACTTGCAGATCTGAGCCTCAGTTTTTGCAGTCTGAAATCGCAAAGCACTTATCTATTTTTGCAGGTGATTTTATATGGCGCTATAACTCATGCTCACAAATATGATTACAAACTGTCATTAGAAGCTGTGAATGCAGTTACCATTGGTTTTAATAGATATACACGATTTGCTTATCGGTTGCGTGTTTCACTTAGTTGTGATGATCGTTTACCTATGTAGTCTTGATGCGAATGGTGGAAGGATGGCATAGTGCGAAAAACGTTAGCCTCGGTAACCTCCACATGCGCAGGCAGGGCGTCAACTAATCTGAGCTAAATGTTCCTTTATTTAGACTCGCACATGGTTTATATAGTCTGCTAAAACTGAGGCTCAGAAAAGTGGGAATAAAATTAGTCCCGTTTGTTCACGTCGTTAGATGTTTTTGTGGGTGTGTCACCCTTTCATTGGTTGTACTAGATGGTGTGTCATATTGTCATTGTCAGCTCTCTGTTCTAATGAGCGGCTACAACTTTTAAATAGTATGCCCCTTTTTCAGTTGTTTGCTAAACGAATCTTCTTCCTAAAGGAGTGCGAATGAGAGTGACATCAGGTTGGTACTATGTGTTATATTTTGCAACCATTTGTGACGTAGTGAGTTAAATAACAGGCGATGATGATTTTCTGCATTTACGTTTTTTATGCCAACTCTTTTTATTGCTTTTTATTGCCTACTGTCCTCTTGATGAATGTTAAAGAGTTATAGACGTAGTGAGTTAAATAACAGGCGATGATGATTTTCTGCATTTACGTTTTTTTTATCATAGTTAACCAACGCCTGTATCTTGGCGGGGCAGCCATCCGGAATGTGGTTGCAGCCATGGCGGGTATTTCAAATCGTTACCATACTTACAGATCTGAGCCTCAGTTTTTTGCAGTCTGAAATCACAGATCACTTGATGTAATATTTTAAATATTTTTAACAACTGTATAGATATTTGTTTGAAAAAACTTCAAATTTTGTGGCGTATGGATTCCTGTGAATTTGCGCATTACCCTCCTCAATACGAATACCCAAAAACTATCCCCTGCAACAGTTTTATCCCTTAGCTGACTATCATGGTCTGTCGGGTGCATGTAGTTTAGGTATGTTGCTCTTCTCAGCATTGTAATTTACATTTCCCGTTGTTGCACTTAATATTGTAACTCTGTAAAAATGCAACATTTTTAATATTTATGATGGTAATAGGTAAGTTGGCGTTATATTTGTTTATCCGTTATTTGGATTCTGCAGGAAAAATAGAATTAACCAAGACAACTTTGAAAGACGGAATACAGCTGATTGTCAGCTAATTTATTATTTTTCTAAGTTTATGGATGGAAGATACAAATTACATGTCTATAGTTTGTATAGAGTTTGTACTCCAAAACTTTTAACCACGTTGGATTGAGTTTCAGACTGCTGGGCTAGATTCCGTCACGGGTTTTTTTATTTTTTTTTATTTTTTATCTATTTTATATAGATATCAAAACTACGTTTGTACGGTTTATCTGTTACCACAAGGTTTTAATGTGTGAGTTTATGTATTTTTAATGATTTCATTTTTGTTCATGTTAACTTCGCATAAATTTTGATTTTGTTTTAATGTATTTGCAGTTCTTGATCTCTGGAAGTCAAAACTCACCAAAACCGCAATTAAAAGGACGAAGAAATCGGGGATACTCAATAATGTATGATGATATGTGAGGAATATCAATCTCAACACCATTAATGGTACATGGTGTGTAAGTTCTTTTAAGCACGCTTGGTATTTCATTGCTTTTTGTTTATCATTGATTTTGCTTATTTGGTATGAATACATCATTTATCATGGGGCTTGCGTAATGGCAGTGATTTTGGTGATGTTTCTCAGCTGAAAGCTGCTACATACATGTGTTCAGTTTATATCATTTGCTGATATGCTTTTGAAAACTACTTGGTTAATAAAAATTAAACATGTTACAAGTCCTGTATCCATTTGGTAAAAAGTCAAGATTCTAATTTTCTGTAGATGTATAACCAAGTATAAAAGAGATTCTATATTTCCTTATTGTTTCACCGACATGTCGTTAAATCATGTTAAATGACTTACTTTTAGTTTGTGATTTTGGATTGTATGATATGTCAGATGTTACTGTAATTTGATAGGGATGCTTGATTATTATATCAAGACCTACCGTGTTTGACTTATTCGGATTAATCTTATAGCAAAATAATTCAAAATATATGGGAAGTGATTGCTTTGAAATGATGGTATTGCCATTAGAAAGATATTTGATAAAGCATACAGAATTCTTCTCTAGCTTAGGGATTGAATATGATTATCAACAGGCTGCAAGCTGTTCATGCCGGTTGCACTTCAGAAATTGAGAAATTTACTTTATGTACATGGCATTCTCACAACAACGCGCGGTTACTTTTGATTTGTTTTGTTACTGCAATGTAAACAATAATTATGTTGTATTGCTGCAAATGTAAACAATATTTTGATTGTAATATAGATAATGTGTTGTTTTTTTTTATGTGTTTTCTTCTTGACAGGACTTTTACTTTATCGAAAGACAAACATTTCAAAAACTCGAGTTGATGCACTTTTCGCTGACAACCCGTATCATGAATCACTACACGACTGTTACAATATCTTCTTTGTTGAACCACAATACCTTAAAGTGTCATATGTACCATTACAGGTGCGTTTGAGAAGTACGCTCTTTATAAACGTTAAGCAAATAGTTCTAACCATCAATTACAGAAATAATTCCCACAAATTTCTTGCCAATCCATTTGTTTCAAATTTACATGTGCAAAAGCAACCCCGCCGCAACGCGCGGGTTACAACACTCGTTAATATATAAGTAAGAACTTTTTTTCTTTACAATTTTAAATGTGATGGTTGTTTATTTATATTCACGCCAATTAATGTAATATTTCATATACATTAGTAAGTGCAAACATTTTAGTGAAAGCTTTTATATTTCTTACAAGTGTGCGGGAAGAAGTGCGGGAAAATGAAATATTTGTTGTATTAAGAGAATACTAAGAATAAGCTATTTTTTTCTTTTTTTTTATTCATATTATTACTCAGAATATATATATTTATCTGGGATAAATACATAAGTATATAAAAGACAAAATAAAAAACTCTATTGTGCGGTATTTAGTCAACCCCCTAAAGGAAGAACGTTAGTTTGACTTCTTGTCAAACTAATGTACTCAAAAGATACTCGTAATTTTAAGGACTTCTAGTTTTATGTTATAGGGGCACTATTGATGACATGTTTTAGTGCAAAGAGGGATAAGAGATGACTAGTTTATATAAGAGCACCCGGTGTGGGCTCGTTGTGGGTTTTCGTCGTCCGAGCTGGACGTTCGTCGTCTTTCGTTTTGACACCGGTGTTTCTTGCCGTCCGTCGCCGTGATTTCTGTCGTCGTCTGCACGACGAAGATGAAGGTGTACTATTTTTTTTTCTCTCTTTTAATAAGGTGGTATTGTGATATTGAAAGGTTTTTAATAAGGTGATATTGTGGATGTTTTTAATAAAGTGAAGTGTTTTTATATATAGTGATATTGAAAGGTTTGTAGAGGGAAAAAATGCAAACATGAAATACATAATAACATAAAAACCTTTAAACTGAAACTTGAACTTAAAAACATAAAAACATGAAATACATAATAAAAACTGAAACTGAACTGAAACAACATAAAAACGTGAAATACATCAAACTTAAACTTAAAAACATAAAAACTGAAACTGAAACAACATAAAAACATGAAATACATAATAAAACTACTAAAACTTAAAAAAACGAATCATCTGAGACCCAACCCTCAGAACTTGAAGGGGAATTAAACTCGCCATTAAAGAGCCGAGTCTCCATTATGTCGAAGTAATGGTCTTGGAGGTACTGAGCCTCCCGTGCTTCTTGCTCACGGCGAGCAGCTTCTTCACGTGCTTCTTGCTCCATAATCTCCCTAACGTTTTCTTCATCTTGTTCCAGTTGCCGGAGGGAAGCCTCACTTAACCCGCTGGGGTGGTTTTGAAAATCCACCTGTGGACTGTTCACAGGTGGAGTTGGAACAATTGGGAGGTATGGGATGTTTTTAAACCCCACCGGAAAGACATTTTCCGGTGGTGTTGAGTAAACTTCAAACTCTGACAGAGTTGGAAAGCTTATTTCCGGCAAGTGATTTGGGGTTGGAAAGCTGTTTTCCGGCAACTTCTCTGGGCTGGGGAATTGCTGAGAAAAGTCTTTGCGAGACATTTTTTTTGTGTGAATTGTGTTATTTGTGTGTGAATTGTGACTGGTAGGATACTATATATAGGCTCATATTATCCCACTGAAAACTAAACCGTTTGAATTTGAATTTTAAAGTACCCCGCTCAACAGTATCCATTTTTTGAATTTGAATTTAAAATTTGAATTTGAATTAACCCGCTCAACAGTACCCGGTTTATAAATTTGAATTTAAAATTTGAATTTGAATTAGCCCGCTCAACAGTACACGGTTTTTGAATTTGAATTTAAAATTTGAATTTGAATTTTGAATCTGAATTTTATAATTTGAATTTGAAAACCACCCTTATAAATAACAATTTATAACCACCATTTTTTCACATCTACATCAATTCAAAAAAAAAAAACACACAAATGTCTCAAACTCTGAAGTGGAACAAGTCTGAAGAAATCTTGCTTGCGCAAGTTTGGATAGAATTTCACAAGCTATGGATATGCAAAATAACCGTTCCGAAAATATTTTTTGGAACGACGTTATGCATATGTTCAATAATCAGACAACCGATGACTATCGTACAAAAAATTCAATCACGGGTAAATGGACGAGGATTAACGTCGATTGCAAAAAGTTCAACGCAATTTACAAACAGTTGCAGCGTCGAAGTGCTCAAAATGACCACACTCATCTCGAAAATGCGAAACTAAACTTCCAGCAACAATTTGGTGGAAAAGAGTTCAAGTATATTCACGTTTGGGAGATTTTGAAAAATTGCCCGAAGTGGGATGTCGAAAATTAAATCCAGTAGTATGTGTTGTATTTTTTTTTACTCGTGTTGTTTTTTTTCCGTATCGTGTTGTTTTTTTATTATTGTGTTATGTATTGTATTTTTAATTTGAATGAAATTAATTTATTTAGTTTATTTGGAAATGAAAATTGAATAAAAAAAATTAAAGTGGTAGTGGTGGGCCCAAATGAAGAGGTTGATGTTTGTTATGAGTGAGGAGGGGGTTTATTATGGTTAGTTGTGAAAAAAGGGATGCTGATGTGACGCTGAGGTGGCACGACGACGAGCCTTAAGCTCGTTTTTACACCTAGTGCTCTAAACATTTAAGATTGGCATGTCCATCAATAATAGGACTAGTTTATATTAAGCATTTATATATGATTGGCATGTCCATCACTAATAACTTGTATAATGTCAATATATAATGCACATTAGATAGTACTCCGTTGTATTTACCATGCCAATAAGTACATTCATGAATACTAATTAACATTTCATTTAACTTACTATTTATTGAGAGAGCTATGGCCATACCCATCATGCCATTAACTTACATTTATAAAACATTCATAACAATCTTAATTCATAGGATGAAAAACTTGGCCAACTTCTCACTCTTCAATCAAATCAGTATACATATAATTAGGAAGATTTGTAAGAACAATTTTTAAGAAGATAAATCATTTTCCTACACTTAAATCTTAACCAAACAAGAAAGAAATGATATTCTATAGGTTAGGGACATATTAATTTCATGTACATACTATAATTGTGTTTCCTTTCTAAATAACTTTTAAACTAACTAACTAATTCCCTGCAAAAACCACAAGTATGCATTAACAAGTTATAAGAAAGCAATCATCTATTTAACAAAATGCTCGGGGCGGGGGCACCCATCGAATCTCTTTATTCCCTCATTAGCTAGCTTGGACAATGCTAGCCCCAACTGCACTCCTCGAGGACTTGCCTTAACCGAGTTAATGTCTCCCCATCTCCGGCCCACTCTTTGTTTGTTACCGTTGTTTCCAGTCACATTTGCTGTATGTTCCAGACTCCATTTGCCAGGCACAACTCCATTCGCTGAACGGTTTAATATGTTGTTGTCGATCTCCTGTAGCAGTGCCTCATTTTCATTCCCGAAAGGCCTTGCAACAATTGGCAGCTCCCCCATTTTGCTAAGAGTATCGTTTTTAGTCATAACATATCTTAAATCATTGTCAACTGTAGTGTTGTGAAAACTAGGTGTATTACAAATGAGTGTTTGGAAGTAGAATTCGAGAGGAGATGGCATGTTGCTCATATACATAAGTAGTTTCCTAGGGAAGTTGTCCCATCCTTTAACACAGAAACCTATCAAGGATCGGCTTAGGATCACCCAAGGGGAACCTGCTAAAATCTTGAAAGTGTTTGGTGCATTTCTAGTCCCTTTAGCATTAAAAATCGGACTATTCTTTCTAGCATAAAGGCTTGGGTCAACAACCACTCGTTTAACCCGTTCATCCCTGCACCAAATCAAATCTTACTTTCCACAACAAAAGAAGGAAAAAAAAAAAAAAAAAAATCAATAGAAAATTTTGATTTAACGATAAATTGATCTGAGAGTTTGTGACGATTGTTTGTAAAAATTTTCCCCTAGCTAGCTACTTGTATGCCATACATACATATTTTATTGAAAGACGAATAGAAAAGCGGTTAATTACATAGTATTAATATGGAGAAGCTTACTGATCAGGAGGGGCAGTGGTGTTTGAGAAATGTACGAAGTTGAGGTCTCTGGGCAAGAATGTAAAAGCATGGAGGATATCTGCATTTTATATATTTATCTTATCAGGCGCATATATATTATCACATTCACACTAGACATATTTAAGCAAATATATATGATTGAAAATGTAGGAAGATAAATGTACCATCTTGAGTGTAGAGAGGGTAATCATAGGCAGCACTAAGTGGGACGAACCAATCCCAGTTGGCGATTTTAAGAAGCAATGCAGAGGCGTGTAGCGTAGCAGCGAGTCCAGATCCCCCCATTTGGTTCACTGCATAGCTCCTGCCAACAACATTCACATTATCAAATGCATTAAACAAAGCGTCTGACTGGATGGATAGCGCGAGATCTGTCCTCTCACTGGCTGACGAAGACGCGTCCAGTAGCAAAAGGTATTGATTTCTCGGATGGTACGTAGCCTTCAGCAGCCTGACCATCCTTTGGGAGTCTCCACTGGATCCGTAAATCAAGTAGGCAAGCACTGGAGGCTCGCCAGGGGGTCTATTCGATGGGACTGTTGCTATTACCAGCTCCCTATTGTTTGGAACAGCAGGGGTGGTGGTTCCATGATCAGCTGATGAGGAGTAATATGCTCCATTTTGGAAATATGATGATGATGCTCCAACAAGAAGCAATAGTAAAGTGGCAACACCCAAAAACTTGACAACATGGGATGTACTATTAGTGAAACCAACGATAAAAGACTGTAGATTGGTAAATTTCATCATATATGTTGCCTAGATTAATGAAGAATAATGTTGTAAGATGGACCAAATTAAGGAATCAAACTAAAAAAGAAAAAATTAAGATGGAGTAAAGATTACTAGTAGTATGAACTACTTTTCAAAAGAAGAGTCAAATAGGGAGGGTGGGTTGGATGGTGATGGAATAACTACTACAGTACTAAACAAAACAAAACAGGGAGAGATGCTTGAAAATTAAACACATTGAATGTTGATATTATTGTTTTATTATTGTGTATTAATTAATAATAATTAATAACGTGGACCAGCATAACACATGGCAGTATATGTTTAAAGAGAGAATATTAAAAAAAAGTGTTTATGGGAGGGAATCATTCATGTATGTTCTTGGAAGGACGGGTACTTTGTCTTTACTAGCTTGTTGCTTACTTCTGTTCTGTATTATTTATTTACTTACTACAAGTAAAGTATGGTGGCCAAAAGAAAGGATTTGACAAGAAAAGGCGTAAAAAGGATAGCCCAAACTAGGGGTGTTCATCGGTTCGGTTATCGGGTTATTTGGTTTATTCAGCTCGGTTAGTTCGGTTAAATTTTTTTTCTGGTATAACCGAAAACCGAACCGAACTGAAATTAAATTTGATTCAACCGAACCAAAAACTGAACCCCTATAACCGAAAACCGAACCGAATAACCCGAATTACATAATTTTAATTATTTTTTTATTTAATTATATATATTTTTAGCACAAAATATTTTTTTCAAGCTTAAATCATGTTATATTTATACTAAAAAATAGTTTTAGTGATTTTTTTTCACATATATACATAGAAAAAATATATATTTTATATAAATTCGGTTTTCGGTTCGGTTTTCGGTTTTCATTGCCAAAACCATATCCAACCCGATAATCAAATATTTAGTTCGGTTCGGTTCGGTTTTGACCAATTCGGTTCGGTCACAAATTCGGTTCAATTATTTTTGGTTCGGTTCGGTTTCGGCTTTCGATTACCGTGGATATTACGCAATCCGTGAACACCCCTAGCCCAAACTAGTCCAGTTTTTTTTTTAATCATTTTTTGTGTTAAAAGTTTGAGTAAATTGTAAAGCACTAAAGCTAAGCCCAAAAGGCAGAGCCCAACCCAAAGACAAGATAAAAATAGTAAGTATGTAGTGACTAGTGAGGCCGCCGGAATTCTTCCTTCCTTGCTAAAATAAGTAGGTGCTGCTGCTGCTTAAATTAAATGAAGAAAGGTCTGTTGTCATCAACATCAACAAGATCATGTGCTGTTTTTTGTTGATTGAAATTCTTCCTTGTTAATAATATATAGTGATTAATTAATTAATTGTTAAGGAAGGGGTATAGTATAGTATAGTTGCTATAAATGGAAGGTGTTCTTTTATCATCAGTGTCAATGTCAAGGTGTGTGTTAAGATTAAGGGTACCACCACCTCAAAGTAAGTGTGTCTTTGAACAAACAAATAAGTGGAAGTCGTCTATTATTATTAGTAATCCCAAAAGAAAGGGGTTTCCATTTACTATTCTTCTTCAAAGAGAAAGAAGGGCTGCTTCTGTTGTTGTTGCTGTTTCTGGCAACACACAACCACAAGAACAAGAAGATGAAGATGAAGATGAAGAAGAAGAAGAAACAAAACCAATAGCAGAACCACTTGCTCTTTCAGGCAATCAAGATGATGATACTGATAATGATGATCAAGAAACAAAACCAAAAAATATTTTTGCTGCTGCTTCTACTCCTCTGGTACTAGCTATTCGCTTCCATTTTCGATCTTCTTCAAAATGATTTTAATACTTACTTACCCCCTCCCCTTATGTATACCTATTTATATTCTACTCTGCGCTTTTATAATGCACAAAGTTTTAGGAACTACACTCCTCACCGATCAAATATCATATTTAACCACTAAATTCTATTTTCATTGCTTCAAGTATAACTTATTATGAGACGCCCCAAAATAACTAAGTTAATATGGGACAGAGGGAACACTTCTCTTTCGCGACTTATAGAATTTTCATAAAAAAATAATGCTATGGATATTTATCAGTCGATCATCAAAACATTTGCTAACTAGAAGAAGATAAAACTAGCACAAATCATATTTCATTATGTCAAATTATGTAGACACTATTCTTCAAATGGCTGCTCAACCTTTTATGTGACGGCTTCTCATATTTTCTCAAAAAGGTTCATAATACTACACCTCCCACCACCAACTCACCACAATATGGAACTGGAAGCCCTAGGGCTGGCCTTTTCAGAACCCCAATATCTGGTGGCGTGCAGAGTGCTACCTCCGTTCATGACTTACCTCCACCAGCCTTGGCTGTCCGTAATCTCATGGAACAGGCTAGGTTTGCTCACTTGTGTACCGTAATGTCTCGGATGCACCACCGTCGTGAGGGCTACCCCTTTGGTTCACTCGTAGACTTTGCAACGGATGCGATAGGCCGTAAGTTTCCTTCCAAATTTGTTTGTACAATGTTCTAGTTTCCTGATTCGTTATGACATGATTACAAATCTTATTTTAAAACTTGCAGATCCCATATTTTCTTTCTCTCCATTAGCTATACACACTAGGAACTTGTTAGCCGACCCAAGGTGTACACTAGTGGTGCAGGTTAGCATGCTTTAGACTAAGCACATAATTAATCATCTGTATATATACCTAATTCATGACAGTTGGTCTTCATAGATACCGGGATGGAGTGGCTTATCAAATGCAAGGGTTACCATTTTTGGTGATGTTTTCCCTCTTCCTGAAGATCAACAGGTTGTTGTTTATTTCACAAATATATCACTGTTATCTGCAATTCTAAGGTTTAGCGTTGGAGATAACTTCTGTTCTGTTTGTATTAGTGAGTAGCGGCCCCTTTATAATGTTATGTACTGATCTGTGTTATTCCGGTGTTTGTTTCATGTTATTATAATTTGTTTGCATGAAAGACAATAAAAATTGGCGGATGTGTGGTTTTCTCTTCTAGGAATGGGCTCATAAGCAGTATATAGCAAAGCATCAACAGGGGCCTTCACAGAAATGGGGAAACTTTTACTACTTCAGAATGCAGAATATAAGGTTATTTCAGTAGCACACGCTAATACCATTCGTTCATTTTAGTATTCCATGTGTCTTGTAAAATCTGCCTGCTGGTTCCGAATGCTTTTATACTTTAGTCATGGATATATGTTTTAATTAATCCAACACAAACGGTTCTTGGAACTTGCAGTCTGTGTAGTTGTTCATATGTGAAAAACCTTCTTTGTTATTAAAATTAGCTGATGATTTTTTGAGCGTTTATGGACTTGCCAAAGGAACTTGATGTAATATGTTTGTTTAAAGCAGTGATATATATTTTATTGGAGGTTTCGGCACTGTCGCTTGGGTTACTGTAAGTGAATACGAGGCTCTTCGACCTGACAAGATTGCTGTTGATGGAGGTGAGCAGAACCTCAAGGTGAGTTGCGTCAATACATATTCTTGTTTGCACAGGCGTAGGATGGTTTTAGGCATTAAGCTACCAGCAGCAAGGGGGTTGGGTTAGGTGTAAATGATGATGATAAATGTATCTTTGTCAGGAGCTGAATGCCATATTCTCAAAGCCCATTAAAGAGCTGTTATCGTTGGAAACAGAGGTTGATGATGCAGCACTGATATCAATAGATAGCAAGGGAACAGATGTTCGTGTCCGTCAGGGTGCACAGGTAACTAGTAAAAACACCCTTTGTAAGACATGTTTTGTTGGTAGAGTTAGTTAATACCATCTTTGTGTGTTTGTTTGTGGCAGTTTAACATACAAAGGTTAGCATTCGAAGAAGGGCATGGGGTTGAAACTCTCGAGGAAGCCAAAGCGGCACTGTGGAACTTGATTCACAGAGGAGGTGGGTTGAAGTTGGAGCACAAAATTTGACGCTTGTTTTGCAAGTATATTAAGCTTTGAAGTTTGACTATATTGCAAGGGAGCAAGTAGCAAATAAAAGGGAACGTAGAGTAGTCAAAAGAGAGACCTCATCATATACCCCGACCGAATCACGGGTTAAATAGTTGAG
The DNA here is from genome assembly GCA_019973895.1 of Chrysanthemum seticuspe. Taxonomy (NCBI): domain Eukaryota; kingdom Viridiplantae; phylum Streptophyta; class Magnoliopsida; order Asterales; family Asteraceae; genus Chrysanthemum; species Chrysanthemum seticuspe. Next base: position 50,555,905 of record BPTQ01000008.1, read on the forward strand.
AGGGACTTTATACTCGTTTGTCTTTGCGTATCAGTGGCAACAATTTAGAGGGATAATATAAGTGATAGTGTGACACTAGCTGCAAGTGGCTTGCAATGATAATAGGCTGGGAGTATGAGTTTCCTTTGAAAGTACACATACGAGTTTGTTGATCATCTGAACATTTTCGTTATATTTTTTATAATGTTGCTGTTACCTACAACCTTGCCATATGGGTAAAATAGTTGCATCATCATCATATTTGGGTTGTTAGCGACCAGTTTCAAATTTTGAGTGTAACGTAAAATCATGCTTGGGGTCAGAGATTGTTTATCGATGTTGCAAAGACCAAAAAAATTTGTTGCAGACTTCATTTACCCTAAGTTTTTAAGACACTCTGACTTTGTCCAATATGGCAAATATTGAGAGGAACTTGAAAATAAGCAGAAGTTTTCCCCAACAAATCTCCCTCTAGATTATATTCTCACCATCATCCAATCGATGCATAATGAAGGAATAAACAGAAAATGCAAAAAGGGGTTTGAAGCAACAGTTATATTCCAGAAAAACTCACTCAGCTAATTCTTTTTCGTTTTAACACTCCTTTTGAAGTCAAATTGCATAATGTAAAATGAATTCGGTACAAGCCAGTAGTTAACTTTTATAAACTACACTCAAGTAGCCAACATTTCGTCCACTATAAACAAGAAAGAATAGGATGTGTTTTGACACCAGAGACTCATAAGTGGATGAATTAACCATCTGTACGTGTGAAAATACATCTACAACACTGTAATTATCTCTCAACCGACCAATATACAGCCTGAACCTGAAGAAAATATGGTCCCAACGCAAGCACAGCTTCACAGGGAGTCTTCACTCCTGAAACACTACCCACCACCTAGGTATCAGTTACAAGGTACAGCGCCTGAAAAAATAAAATATACGATTCATGTGTCTCAGGAACCAATAACAGATTATAAAACAATCTGATGTGCCTAATCGGCTTAATAGTTATTCAAGTATAGTTTCCCTACTACATTATATGGATTCTCAGAGAAGAAGTCATCTTAAATCACCTAAACGACTACCTAAGCGAAACTAGGTACATGCTGTCCGGCTTTTCTGCACATAATCTGTTAGTGTTAAAAGTATACATGCCTATCTTTCCTTCAAGGCCTGATTATAAGAGACATCTGCAAATGGAAAAGATATGCTAATAAAATGCAAAAGATGAAGCTTACCATATATCTAAATGCATTTGTGCATTGAGAGTTCAATAAAGACCCAACATTCTTAGCTCTGTGACATGGCTCGGGTCAAGTTCAGCAACATCCTTGTTGACTTCTCTGTCTTCTACAATGTACTCCTGGTATAAGAAACAAAACAAGACAAGCATGAATACATGTCAAGAGTTGCAGATATAAACCATACCTTGTTGCTTTTAAGGATCTGCATAAAGCCTAGTACTAATAGCAACATAGACATTAATTATTATTTTTTGATTCCCGATCACTTTGTTTAGGATATGTGCTTCCTTGTCACGGAAAAAAAATCGTTTTTGAATTTACCTATTAATCCTAGAGCAGATCATGTAACAAGGAAGGACCTGAGTAACATCTAGTCAACTAACAGAACCATATTGCATCCATTTATGGTCCTAACCATGTCAGTTTGGTGAGGCCAGAGGCCCAGAAGTAATATGTTCATGTAACACTAGTTTCGTCTTATCCTTAAATTTACCAATGGATGTTACATACCTACTTCTATGTACAGGTTCTTTAGCTACCAGTATACATCATTTCTGTAAAAGAAATGGGAAGAGCTAACCTTTGTCAGTTCTTGTTTGGCAAGAATGTGATAGTGGCGTTCGTTGATTCGCTGCCCACATATTATGGCTATAAAGAAGCCATAGAGCAAGCCCACCAAAACAATTGCTAAGACTGAAATTAGAAAAAATAAAATAAAAATGACAGGTCTTTATATTGTAAATGCATGATTAGACAAAAACGTAATGATTTAGAAATTTGCCCGTCTTGCATGAAACAACAATCAAAAAATCTACCGGCAAAAGTTACTTGGGACTGGTTGCTTCCATTTGAGTAGATAAATAGGCAAACCAATATATCTACGGAAGTTGACTGGGTGGCTAATGAAAGAGCTAATTAGACATAAGTGCAACTGTTTGTAGCCCCAGGTTGTCTTGTCTCTTTGGCTATACATAAGATATATACAGAGAAGGATTCCAGGTTACATGGGGAAGTCGAGCCTTATTGGCTCTAATGTACGCTATCTAACTGGTATACCCGTGGCCGTTTCCGGACTTTTCCCTGGCCATCCCAAGATGTTCACATAGTGAGGTTTGAACTCTGGTCTCTCCTAAGACTTTGGGGCACCTTACCAATAGGCTACATTCGAGATGGTGTTTGGCTATATAAGATATATTCACCAAACAATAATAATGATAATACTTCAGTTCACCTCAGGCCAAAAACATAAATACATGGTGTGAGCTGAATTAGCAAGACACAATTTATCCCTCTTGATTTACCACTCACTCACCTTATGTCAGTTTTAATACAATTATTAGCAGGCTAATGACTGTGACTTAAGCTACGATTCAGTTCTGGAAAATATGCAAAGATACTGAATTGAGCGTACCAGCCATTGTATAGAACCCATATGGATGTTCTTCATACCCAAACATTTCTCTGAGTTCATCTCCATAAAATTTGTAGACCAACACACCTAAGAACGCTACAATCTGTCATGAGTGTCCAAACAAAGATCTAATCATACGCAAGTTGATTGTAATAGAGAAGCCATAAAAAGGATTCATGTAGCTGCTTATCAAACATGCTAACAAAGTGAATAGAATGTGTGAAATGGGTCAATTGTTGATGCATACAAAGGATAAACGGGATTCAACGTACCAGTTGAACAATGACGAAAATGAAAGCATGATCTCTTGCAACGAGCAAGTGAAATTTGAACCTCAACCACCAACGGTCTGGTGGGACATTTGCACGAAGTATAAAGGCAGCCCTGCATTCAGTGCAGTGAGAGAAAGCGAAGCCTTCCTGCAGGCAGATGAGTAATGGGTGTTAAAGGGATAAGGTATGAGCTGCGTTAAGAAAGAAGGGAAGGGAAGTTAGTTACTCTGGTTGAGCGCCAATTGTCAAGACAAGACCTGTGGACATATTTCTGGGTGCCTTTGCAATGGCAAGGTGCAATGAGATCTTCACCTTCGGTATCCAGGCAAATGCGGCACTGTGATTGGTCTGGAGAAACCAAGCTAATGTTTTCATCATCATCGGGATGAGGAGGGGCAGTTTGTTCAACAGATATGGAACAATCACTGGTGCTATCACCTAGAGCAGTATTTGTCCGTATCTCATCAAACGTTGAAAATGAATTGTTGTTGTTGTTGTTATTTAATATGGGTTCCGTTTCGGAACAAGATTCACCACTAGTCATTTTATGATGTAATCCGAGTATGTACCATTTGAGCCAGCCAAGCCACCCAACCAACCAAATTCTGTACAAGTAACATTTAAGGAGTATTATAAGTCTTTAATAGAAGGTAATAACAATAATTGTAACAATCTACTACATACTACTACATAACAATTATTATGAAATGATATGATACAGCAAGCAGATCTTGAATAAATGAATGATTTCATATAATTAAAAGAAGAAGAAACAATTATTAACAGTGATAATAATAATAATAATGAGAGATTGGGTGACCTGAACAATTAATGAGTCAGATGAAATTTGTCAAGATCATCATCACCACCAAAAACTAGAAATACCTCACCTCACCTGACCTGATTATTGTATTTCTTCATTATTTATTTCTATTTTTGTCGTTTTCCCCATTTTACAATTCCATTATTTTCTTGTTATCATAAAGTTATAAATAGTGCAAGTCGGCATGCCCCACCCTCACGTCTTTGCGGCTAAGACGAACTTTTTACGTTTATAATATATGACATAAAAAGACACAAAATATAAAAATATTTAGGGTGCGCTTGGTTCAAAATGGGGAATGGGAAAGGGAAAGGCAATGGGAATGCAAAAGGAATGCAAAGGAATGGAATGGTGATTATCATTATCTTTGATAGTGCTTGGCATGAGAAAAATACATTAACCTCCAAAGTGGTGGTGGTGGTGGTGGTGGTGGCTGATAGTGATGGTGGTGGTGGTGGTTAGTGATGGTGGTGGTGGTTGCTTTTGGTGGTGATGGTGGTGGCTGGTAGATGGTGGTGGTAAATGGCTGGTGGTTTTATTACCTTAACATTTTACCCCTTTTGCTGTTTTTATCTTTATTTATTACTT
>BPTQ01000008.1:50563291-50668758 GCA_019973895.1 Chrysanthemum seticuspe
TGTGGTAGGTGAAGATATTTTTTACCTTTTAACTCAAATGACTAATTTACCCTCAAACACATATATAAAAGACACCAAATATTTCATTTTTTCTAATTTTTTTTTCTCTCTCTCTCTTCAACCTCAATCCAAGATCCGGACATATCTCCGGCCATGGGAAAGGATTCGGCCATATCTCCACCACCACCACCACCACAGCTGCTCAACTGCTCGACTACCACTGCTCAACTGCTCGACCACCACTGCTCACCACCTTAGCAGTCCATAACCACCACCACCACCGCTGCTCAACTGGTGGACTACCACTGCTCACCATCTTAGCAGTCCATAACCACCACCACCACCACTGCTCAACCACAAAAATTATCTATACTTACAAAATTACTTATTTCATTACTCGATCCACCCATTCAATAAATCCATCTCCAACATAACTTTACTTAATTAACCACAATTTTATTATTAAAAAAAAAAAAAAAAAAAAAAAAAAAAAAAAAAAAAAAAAAAACATATAACTGCTGCTATATCTCGTCTTTAAAATACATATAACTCGTCTTTAAAAACCACGCATAAAAAAAAAACCACGCATCAAAAAAAAAAAAAACCACGCATAAAAAAAATACATATAACTCGTCTTTAAAATCTCGCCGGAATCTTTAAAACACAAGAACATCAAGCAGCCTCGTCATTATTCGCACCCCTTTTATGTTCCTTAAATGGCAGCGGTGGTGGTGGTTTGATTACCGGTCCATAACCTTACCAGCGGGCTTTTATGTTCCTTGAGTGGCAAACTTTTTTACACTAGTCATTTATTTGGATGAAAAAGATGTAGGAGAAACTTGATTAAGTAAAAGAGAACCTGGAAATCTAATGCGGAAATCTTATTCTGACTCATATTCGGACTCTTATTTGGACCTTGACATAAAGGATAATAATAACCTGCAAAGTACGAATATACAAAATTAAATGTCGAAAAAATGTGTTCACAAATCAATAAATTGATAAAATGTCGAAAAAATGTGTTCACAAATCAATAAATTGATAATAATAAGTACATGTTATTCTTTATTTCCTTTCTTCACAAACTCAACTCAAGTGTAAGAAAAAAAGTAGTAAATCAGTTAAGATTGGTAAAGAAAAAATTAAGTATGTTTAAAATTAAAATTAGCCAATATATATACATTATCAAATCTGGTTAAAAATTTTAATTAATTAAGTTTGTTAAGAGATAATTAAAAATTAACAAGTTTCAATAAAAGTTAGTCAAGTTTTACATTTTACAAAAAATTTGACTTGACTTTTTAAAATAAGTGAAAAGTTAATGAGTTAGTTAAATACTTCCTCCGTCTCAATTTAATTGTCAGGAGAGAGAAATCACAAAATTTAATAAAAGTGAGGCTACTTTAATTTTCAACCACACGAATATAATATTCTCTCTTTAAATTCTATAGTTTTTACTAAAAATGAAAGTGGACAATCTTTTTGAGACATCAAAAAATAAAAATATGGACAATTAAATTGAGACGGAGGGAGTAATTCATTGGTATTTGTAGCAAAAATAGGTCAAAATAGGTCAAAATTTTTTAATGAGGTATAAACCATATGACCCATATTTATATCATATTTTATATAAGTTTACAAAAAAAGGTAACATAAAACTGTGGTGACATGACGTGATGGCATGACAAGTCTCACTTCTCACGGGCCCTCTTACAACCATAATCATAAGATGATGTAAATGGGCCAAATACCCCAAGCCCAATATCATGTGAAAGAATTACACTTACTAATTCGGTTGGAGCAGAGTCTGAGTTGAGTGGATACAATACCAAATGATAAGATGAGGATATCTTTTCTTTCTTCTTCTTCTTCTTTACCACATCACCATCTTTATTATACTTCTTCTTTAAGGTTAAGACTAGTAGTTTCATGCTGCTTGAATAACAACAAGAGCAATAAGATTAAAAGTAAAGACAAGGTGGAGATTAAAAAGATTCACCCACGTGACATTGTTATAGACTTTGGAAAACACAAAGGAAAAATGTTAGGCATGCTGCCTTCTGACTATCTCAAATGGATGTCAACTAACCCTTTAATGAACACAAAGGGTGATTTCGACAAATGGGGTCAGCTTGCCAAGGATGTCTTGGAGGACGAGGTTTACGCTGACAGGATCCAATGGGAGCTTGCTGAGAAGCTCCTCACTGGTGATCAGGATCGAGGAGCTTCTTCGGGGTATGGTGTGGCACAACAACTGGAGGAAATTGGAAAAAAATTTGGATGGGACTATAATGACAAGTCTGGAGCATGGAGCAAGCTCGATTTTCGCCTTCTTGGCACTTCTAAAGCCCCTCGGTTGCCTAGAATTAAACAACCAATTATTGAACTACAACTAGAACAAACCAAACCTACTGCTTCTTATGCTGCTGTTGGTGCTGGTGCTGAAAGGAAGAAAAGACGAGAGAGGCTCGCCAAAAAAAGGGACAAACAGATTCAACTTATTACAAACAAGCAACTACAAGAAGAAGAGACCAATGAAATTACAAAGGATGAAGAAACGCCAGCTCGATTTCCAGGGCGACAATCTCTTATTAACAAGCTAAACTATAGCTAGGTGTTTTTCATTCACTATTGGTTTGTCTCTTTGATTCCATTACTAACTGTATATCAAAATGGCTTTAATTATTACTAGTAAGTCAAATGGGCATCTATAATCCATCTGTGCTAAATTTTGAACAGCTTCACTTCCTGTGGTGTTTGCACTCTACAAGGCCATTTCTCTTTAGTTAAAAGTACTCATTCCCGGTCGCTTTTGATTAGTGTTAATTGCTCAGTAATCAGACTTCAAAATTGTATAAAGATAAACTTTTTACATCTAATTTCTTCGCATAATATGAAGCGTAAGGAAAGCCATTGTAAATGTAACTAATTGATCTTCATAGACAAATTTCATCTTTTTTCATGCTTCTAAGTTCCAAGTGTAAGAGTTCGAATTTTTTTATCTACCTTTGCGTTTATAAGCAAAATACTCGTAATCTTTTACAGGATTTTAGGTGCAACAACTTAGCAAAATTTCACGCATTTTTCAGACGGGTGTAACAAAAGTACCTGCAAATGACATATTTGATGTCATTTGAACTAGGGCTGAGCATCCCAGACCCCAAAGTCGACCAAACCGAGAAAACTGACCAGGCCGATCGAAAACCGACCTAACTGAAGGACCAGCGGTTCGGTCTCGGTCCCAAATGTTTCCTTATTTCGGTCTCGGTTCAGTCCGGTCTTACGTACAAATGGACCAATAATGCCTTCTTGGACCGGACCGACTGAATGACCGGACCGAACACATTTGGTCCGATCCTTGGTCCATATTTTTTGTCTAATTCGGTCTTAGACCGATGCTCAGCCCTAGTTTGAACCTTTGGAACGTGTAAAAACTTATGCCTTGTAGGTACCATAGTGAAACTTCCATACCTCGTTAAGGCCTTTTACTAAATGATTCACATTTAATTGGATCAAGTGCATAATATTGAGCTTAGTGGTTGATTTAGGTTTGTTTAGACTTAAGTGAATTTTACATAAGAGTTAAATGATCAAAGATGGGCATCGAGTCTCTTGAGTTGATAATTCGTAATTAACGTTTTTAGGTTTTCTTGTCACATTTAAGAGTATTGGCCTATTGGGTACCATAATATTTTGCCCGCACCATTTCAATAGGGACAACAAATTGCTTGGCTTGAGCCATTTGGGTACCTCCATACCCGCCACCCCTCGGTCATGTGAGCAATTCTTCGAGCAAATGGCGCCATTTGCCTTTTTTATTTTAAATTGGTTTTTTTATTAAGTTTGTGTTTTAATTGAATATAGTTTATCTTAAAAGAAATGTTTTGGCTTGAATGATGAGTGATAGGGTATTTTAGTGAGTAAATATTAAAAAAGAAATATTGAAATAACAGTGATGTAAATTTCAAAAAAAAAAATAACAGTGATGTGGCAAAATGGCTCATTGAATTAATTGTTGTGTCTTCAAAACATATGTATTACAAGCAAATTTTGTGTTAAAACATTGTTATAAATTAACGACTCAAATCACATTGTCTTAATATTTAATATCGCTGTAAATTACCCTATTACATAAACTTTATACAAATCTTTAGGTTATGTTTAGTTAGTTGCAAAACTTTATGATTTTTTCATTTATGTTTTTAAAAGAAAGGAAAAAAAAATTACATGTTTTGTCTTTATAATTTACCCAAAATCACATTTATCGTCCCTATTTGATTTTAATTACATAAATAATCTGCAATTTTAAAACTATTTGCACTGATAGTCCATTAAAAAATATAGACTATTTGTGAAATAACGATAGGGGCTACTCGTGTAATAAAAAATCATAAATTATTATACATATGATTCATATTTTTCAAAAAAAAGTCCATCGATGCAACTAATTTGAAAATTAAGTATCACAGATGTAACTAAAGTTGAATAAAAATGACGAGTGTGATTTTAAATAAACTACATGGATGAAATCTATAATTTTTCTTCTAAAGAAAATTGGTCGTGCTTTTTCTTTCTTTACGTAAAGAAGTGATGAATATTTTATAAACAAGTTGCATATAGTAATTGTGTTTTCAAGTGTGATTTAAAAAAAGTGGAGAGATGAAACATAGAAAAGTACATATTTTACTTCTATGCAATATTCCAAAATCATGTTTTAAATCAAGAATTTTTTTTTTTTTTCATTTTTGTTTTTCAAAAAATTGTGAATTTGATTATATATTTTGTTTTTCTATTTTTCTTAAATAATATTGTACTCCGTGGTATCTTTTTAAAATAGGGCAAATCGCATAAAAATGTACTCATCTTATGTCCAATTTCAATTAAAGGTACTATTCTTTTTTTTTCTCAATTTAAGGTACCCGACTTTTTTTTTAGCCGATTTAGGTTTTTTTCTAACTTCCGTTAACTATTTCGTTAGTAAATTACATGTTTGGTCCTTAAAGTTTGTATAGGCATTTCATTTTTGGTCTATTTTCATCCGTTTTATACGCTTGCATACGTTTTTGTCCGTTTTTATACGTTTTTACACGTTTTCGTCCGTTTTTCCACGTTTCGTCCGTTTTTACACGTTTTCGTCTATTTTTACACGTTTTCGTCTGTTTTTGCACGCTTCTGTCTGTTTTTACACGTTTTCGTCTGTTTTTACACGTTTCCATCTGTTTTACACGTTTTCGCCCATTTTTGCACGTTTTCTTCCGTGTTTACACGTTTTCGTCCGTTTTTGCACGTTTCGGTTCGTTTTTGCACGTTTTTATCTGTTTTTTACACGTTTTCATCCATTTTTACATGTTTTCATCTGTTTTTAAATGTTTTCGTCCATTTTTGCGCGTTTTCGTTTGCTTTTACACGTTTTCGTCTGTTTTGCACGTTTTTACACGTTTCTGTTCATGTTTTTACACGTTTCTGTGCACGTTTTACACTTTTATGTGAAAAACGGAAGAAAAACGTGTAAAAATAGACGAAAACGTGTAAAAACGGACGAAAATGAACCGAAACGTGCAAAAACGGACGTAAACGTGCAAAAACGGAAGAAAACGTGCATAAATGGACGGAAACGTATAAAAACAGACAAAAACGTGTAAAAACGTGTAAAACCTGACAAAAACGTGCAAAAACAGACGAAAACGTGTGAAAACAAACGAAAACGTGCAAAAACGGTAAAAAAAAAGGTGTAAAAACAGACGAAAACATATAAAAACGGACGAAAACGTGCAAAAATGGACGAAAACGTGCAAAAAAGGACGAAAACGTGTAAAAACAGACGCTAACGTGTAAAAACAGACAGAAACATGCAAAAACAGACTAAAACGTGCAAAAACGGACGAAAACGTGCAAAAACGGACGAAAACGTGTAAAAACGGACGAAAACGTATAAAAACGGACGAAAACGTATGCAAGCGTATGAAAACGGACGAAAATAGACCAAACATGAAATGCCTATACAAACTCAAGGACCAAACATGTAATTTACTAACAAAATAGTTAACGGAAGTTAGAAAAAAACCTAAATCGGCTCAAAAAAAAAGTCGGGTACCTTAAATTGAGAAAAAAAAAAGAATAGTACCTTTAATTGAAATTGGATATAAAATGAGTACCTTTTTATGCGATTTGCCCTTTAAAATAATGAGATATTCTCTGCAATTAAATTTGATTGTTATAGTTGGAGTTGGAAAAAGTTTTTTACCTTCAAAAATAGAATGAAGCCTTTTGTATAGTATGAGATTGGAAATGGTCTTAATACTTCTGTGTGGTATGACAAATGGGATGAGAAAGGTCCTCTATCTGAGTTTATTACTAGTTGAGATTTATATGAGGCCAGATTCAGTAAAGACGCTAAGGTTGATGATTATTGATGGCAATTGGATTTGGCCAGATGATTGGTGGAATAAATACCCTGTGCTTCAAGATATTCATGTCCCTCAATTGACTCAGACCCCCTCACAAAGTGATATGGTTGGACACTAATAATAAGAAGTCAACATTTACTATAAGGCTAAACACAATGGCTTCGGTTGGGGGAGAGGTCAACCGACCAAATGCTTCGGTTGTGCCATTGTGAAAGGTGGGTCGTGACCGGTCGGTTGTGCTCAAGCTGCCAACCTAGTTCGAAGATCCAATCGAGTTAAATGCATACCATTTTGACTGTTTCATATTAAAAAAAAAAAAAAAAAAAAACTTTTTTTTAAAAAACTTTACCACTTTTACATCCTATAAATACTAACTCAAACACACTTTTAAACACACAATTTCAAACACAATTCAACTTCAAAATTCACACTTCTCTTTACGTAAGATTATTATGGCTTGCCATTTCCCGCATTCCGCTAAAGATATGCAAACGTACATTCAAAATCAATGCAATAACGACGATGAGGCTCGAAAAGACGCTATTATACGCGTCATCCAATTGTTTGAGCAGGCGAGGACGGAGAAGCTGCAGATGAGAGAAAACTGCAAGAGTTGCAACGACATCAGCACTGAACGAAAAGGTGTGATCGAGAAATTTCTGAAGGAGGAAGCCCACAGAGATGACGAAATTATTGACAAGTTGTGGCGGTGTGTTCAAAAGGTAACGAACAACATCAACACCAAAGTCAATTGGAGCTATCGGGTGAACAAAGATGATGGTGCAGGAATCTCCGGTAGACGAGGAAGCTTTGTCTCGCCTCGAGGATTATATACCCCCCTTTTATGATTCTGCGAACGAGGAGTATTCAGATTAGGATTTAAGATTTAGGATTTATGTATTATGTATTTCGTATTATTTTTATTTTTAATATGTTGTAATGTTTTTATTTATTTTTAATGAATTTTACATTTGTTGTTAAAAATATTTGAATTAAAAAAATAAAAATAAATAAATAAATAAATAAAAATCTCAGGTCACCACTGTGGCAACTATTTCTTCGGAGAGAGAAAGCTGATGTGACATGGGTAAACTAGGTTGCCATTGTGTTTAGCCTAAGGGGTGTTTGGAAGAGTATGAGATATGAGTATCCCAAAGTTGAATGGTTTAAGACAGTTTGGTTCTCACAATGTACTCATAGACATGCATTTATTTTGTGGCTAGCTTTGCATAATAGGCTGCAAACTCAAGATAGGATGGAAAAATGGAATAATGGAGCATCTTTGGTATGCCCTTTGTGCTCAACTACAAATGACTCTGTCCAACATTTATTCTTCTAGTGTCACTTTGCTTGCAAAATTTGGGATCATGTTAAAGTTTTTTATTTGTTTGGAGAAGACTAATCACATATAGCCAGAAATTTTGCAATGCTTACATCACATTCCTTATAATGATAGTATTAGAAGTGTTCTTGGAAGACTTGGTTTGGTAGCTTGTGTTTACAATATTTGGAGGGAATGGAACCTTAGATTTTTTTCAATGATGTAAAAGGATTAAGGAGGAAGTGATTCAATGTATAAAGGAAGAATTGAGATGGAAGATCATGAGTTTAAAATTCAAGAAAACATCTGCAATTACTAGAATTTTCAAGATTTGGGATTTCAGTGATATTTAGGGCTCGTTTGGTTTGCAAGTGAGATTGAAATTGGATTCGGATTCGGGAATGTTTAAAAGAAAAGAATGAGAGAGAGAATATATGATATATATAATTTATAAATTAATATTATATTTAAAATTATTTATTTATTCTAAATAAAAGAGAGAAAGAAATTACTAAAAGAAAAAGTAATTGGATTAGTGGCTGACATTAAAGCAGACGTGGGACCAATCCAAAAACTTGTATATCACCCAAACCTACCATGTGGGCCTCCTATCACATATATCATCCAATACCCTTTCTCATTTAAAAAAAAGTACCAAACAACTTGTTATGAAATTTATTTGATTCTACACCCTTAATACCCCTATACCAAACGGACCCTTAATTGTATGAGCAATGTATGCTTGTATTGGTGGACTTTGTGCTTGTTCACAGATATATTGCAAGCCATACAGTGGGTAGTTACTTGTACCTTGGAGTTTGTCTGGCATGACTGTACTTATTTGGATCTCATAGTTTTTCTAATTTGGCTTTGGGAGAAAATTAGTAATCTATGTTTGGGACAGTAAGAGGTCTGGTCTAGATGAATGTACCATAAAGTAGGGTTGCTCATTGTGGATATATAGGTTAATGGTTAGAAAATGTAGCTAGGGTAGGTATAGACCCTTTTATAGTGTGAATGGGGGCTATAACCCACTTTTTTTTTTTGTTGCAACGGTGAAAAAATATATTAGCTCAATACCAAGATACATGCAAAGCATCCAAAACAGAGCTATGACAAGCCATAACATCTGAACTTGGAGCTAAAACAAAACAACCAGACAACATACAAATCATGAAACTCAAACAAACAACACTATATTGACGACAACAGTGTTCATTCCTCCAATACACTACTATATTCATTATATGAAGTCCCTGTGATTAGCAGATACATCTTTCTCATATGGGGCATTTAGTTTTCCATTTTACTTCCCATTTTTTCTTGTAGTACAATAGCTGGTTTGTTCCTTTAAACTATAGTTTTGATTCTTCAACATTAGGAATCCTCTTATCATCCACAAGCTTATCAATAAATTCCATCTCCTTATTGCATTATGATATTATATCAGAATCTTCCATTCTATTATCTTTCTTCAAAATCTCATTTTATCTGACACCATTCTCTACCATTTTTGATGTCATCCCATTCTTTCCACTGCAAACATCTTTTACTGTTGTTCCATTAGTAACACCATTAACCGTTTTATCATTTTGGTTTTGTGAACTAGGAAAGGCAGGGAATTCATCATCATAGCTTTTTGGTTTAGTGTTAATCAAAGCCTCAAACATGTTAGTATTTTCCACACTGCTCTTCTCCATCCCTGCTGGCTTGTCAACATTCTTTTCCTTTGTTGCGTTGCTAAATATCCCTATTGTACTTATTCCTTTTCCTTTATCAGTATTACTACTCCTTTTCCTGTATTCTTGCTTTGAAGCATATGAAACATTGTTCATATATTGCCAATTGTTCCTTTGTTGCACAAGTTTGGTTGTTGCTGCCATTGCTTCTTTCTATTATGGACTTCCTGAAAACCTTGTGCTTCTTTCTCATTATAAGCTTTCTTCTCAGCCTCTATATTTGCCCTGATTTCTTTCTCTGATCTAGTCCTTTTAGTACAGTTTCCAAAACAGTGATCAAAAACCAAGCAGTGAGAACAAACTTTAGGTTTCCAATCATACAAAACTTTCACCTCTTTTGTCCCTTTAACAACCTCATTCTTATCAATATACTCTATCCTTATGTTTTCTTTCATAGCTTTCTTTGAATCAAATTCCACTAAAACTCTAGCATAATCAGTCTTACCCATACCAAATTGACACATTCTTGCTGTCATTTATCCATCATCATAGGTTTACCCAGACAACTAGACAAAGCACTAATTCCTTCTAGGCTCCAGGCTTCCATTGGTATTGCCATAAGTTTGACCCACACAGGTAACTTTGTATGTTCAACCTTCCGCATTCCTATATCAGGATCCCATTTCGTCACAAACAAAGGTCTACTATTAACCATCCATGGTCCTTGGTCAAGCACATGCTGCATACCTTCTTTATCCTTGAATGTGAACAGATTCACACCACTATTGTTAACAATTACATCCCTTAATCCAAACCTACTCCACATTCTCCTTATATGATATCTGAGTTCATTGATCATCATGTTATGCCCTACAAAGTACCCACATATAGTATTTTGCCATTTAGCACTTCCCTTATTCACAATTTCCTCATCAAAGACCACAGTTTCCATACCTTCTACATTCAGCTTAGGCGGTATGAAAATCAAAGCTTTGTTCACATTAGTTACATCTTTTCTCACCATATTAGCACATGATCTCTTATCACTCTGAATCGTTTTCTCACCATTATCCACACTTTCATCATGTGAGTTATTACTATTCATATTATCATTGCTAGGAGATACACTTACATTCACGTGCCGAGTATCACTTCCAATATTATCACCAACCTTTTCCTCACTTCCTCCATTTCCATTCACATTATGATTCTCACTCCCATTAGTATCAACCATCTTTTCCTCATTTCCTCCATTTCCCTGAACATCAACCTCACTTTCTACACAATTCTCAGACTCATTATTCACATTATCTTCCTTATCTTCCAAAGTATCCTTTTCACCATCAACATTACCATTACTCCTATCCTTAACACCTTTCTTCCCTGTAACCACAGAGTCTTCATATCTTTTAGGCATTTTAATATTCCTTTTCAATCTTCTCTTATTAGAAGACATTTAGGATATTCAGTATAAAAGAAACACTAAAAATGCAGTATAAGAAGTAATCTATGAAGAAACAGTAAAAAAAGATGGCATTAATAAAATCTTCAAATTCATGGATCAAAATTGAAACAGGTAGTATTAGGATGTTCAGAAGGAGTAGTAGAATCGATTGAACCAATCAGATTTCCGTATGATTTAGTTATGAAAAAAAAAACCTAATTTTGAGCAAATTGGAGGATTTCTCAAAACCCACTTGATGATACCTGTTTAATCTCACATCATTTCATTGTGGATGTGGGTTTAATGTTTTGAGGTTGGATTAAGTATGAAATAGTCAAGAGGTTATGGTTTTTGGTGCATTAAAGGTGATAACTGAGATAAGCTTATGGTTGTTTGCATTTAGTTGGTTGTTTGGAGTATACTATCGTATGATAGCTTTGTCTGAGATATGTTCCAACGTAGTATCAAAGATCTTTGTATCTTAGTCGTATTGTTAATTTTTCGTTTTTAATAAAAGGTTAGGCATGGCTAATCCTTCTTAGAATGATGTAATTTATTTATTAATTAATAAAATTTTCACATTTGAAAAATAGAAAACATGGTTTTTGCAAATTTTCTAAAGTGTTTGAGTTTAATAGCATTATTTGTAGAGTTTTACTTAGGGGTGTCAATTCTCGACACGACACGATAAACGACACGAACCCGACACGAAGTTAAACAGGTTTGGGTTGAGGATAAATAGGTTTGGGTAAAAAACAGGTCAACCCGTCTAACCCGTTTATTAAACGGGTCGTGTTTGGGTTGAGTAAATATTAAACAGGTCAACCAGTGAACCCGTTTAAGTATATAAGATCTTAAAAAATATATAACCTGGTTTTAATATTGGATGTGGATTAAATGTATTTTGTTATTTACTTAATATGAGTGAATTATAATTTTATACCTTAGATATTATAAAAATTGACACTTGTAATTAAAATTGTCGCATAGTTATTTGTATGTTATTCTTATCATATTTTAGATCCTTATATCATTGTTTGCATTTAAACTAGTTAAATCAACAAACCACCAACTTTATTCACTGTTTGACCTATTTACTTAAATGGGTTAAACGGGTCACAAATGGGTTACATGTATTATGCAGGTGTGGGTTAGGGTTGAGTTTTTTGACACGATTAATAAATGGGTCGTGTTTGAGTAAAGGCTATACTAACACGCCAACACGCGAATCCGAATAAGTTAACACGAACACGACTCGATTACCACCCCTAGTTTTACTGATAGCAAAACAAAACGAAGTTTAAAAAAGGTTGGAGTTTGTCGAGTTAAAAGCTCAGCTTGTTTATATTCATTCACCTTAAAAGAAAAGGAAAAGGAAAAAGGGAGTTTAAAAAAACGCGGCATCGTGTTTGGAGCTTTGTACTATTTGGAGCAATAAATTACAGTACTGCTCAAGTAGTGTAGTGGGTTGTCTCTGACAATATTCTCTCTCTCTGTCTCGTATCTCGTGCTCTTTTTCCTCCCTCGAACTTAACTACATTTTACTCCAAACTAAAATTAAACACAACTTTATGGTTTAAAAAAAAAAAAAAAAAAGAAACTTTTCATTTGACTCCGTACACACTATCAATCAAGTGACTATCTAGTGTTCAACACTTTCACTGTGTTCTTGTTCTTGTTTGTTCTAGGGTTTGATCCATCATCTTTTATAAAAGTTACAGTAATTCATTAAGTGGGTCAGATCTGCTTGAAAATGGAGTTCCTCAAAATGAAAAAGTTTATTAGAAAATCATCCCAAAAGCCACTAAATGATGCTGCTGTTGTTGTGTCTCAAGAACAACAACAACAAGAAGAGCCCAATCAACAGAATGTTAATAATGATTTGGGGAAATCATCAAATGCTAATACTACTACTACTAGAGGAGAAGAAGAAGATGACGATGAGGATGATGATGATGATGATTTTATTATGAATGAGGTGAAGAAAAGGCTCAAAGAGCTTAGAAGAAACAGTTTCATGGTTCTCATTCCTGAAGAACAAGAAGAAGAAGAAGAAGAAACCTCCTCCTCATTATGTCCTGAAGAAGATGAACATGAAGTTAATACTAACGTAAATGAGTGGAGAGATGTCGAAGCCGAAAGCCGCCATTTGTGGTCTTGTTTTGGTCCTTTCTATGATAAGTACTGCGAACGCATGCTCTTCTTTGATCGCCTTACTACTAACCTCCTCAAAGATATACTACTAGGTAACTTTCTTTTTCATTTCTTTTAATTACTTTCTACATTTAGGATACATGACATTGAGCATATATAGGTCCTAGGTTCTAATCCTACCTTAGGAGATTTCAAAGCCCGAGATACTATGGGTGTATTTGGCGCAAAGCATCTAGGAGCATTTAGGAGCGGTGAGCGTTAAGCATTGTGATTTTTAATGTTCGTTTGACAAGCAGCAAGGAGCTTTATCTTTTTTTTTCCGGAATGTTCATTTTCCGATGCTCCATGAAGTAGCATTTAGGAGTTGTTTTACACATGATTACATCTATAGCCACGTTACCAAACGTTATATTAAAAAAAAAGCTACTGCTACAACTATAGTTATTGCTCACACATACAGCTACCTCACTGCTAAGCTACTCACGGCTAATGTTTACCGCTACTGCTCACCTACTTTTGCCAAACACACCAAGAATTCTCAGATACTACAATCACACATCTCACATTTGATTGTTATATCGAGTTTCATTGTCACCCATGCATTGTAGCTTCATATTTGTTAGCTTTAATTATTGATTTTTAACAGTATCGCAAAATGATCATTCAACATCCACTCCGTCACCAAGGTCTGTCTCCAAGAAGCTCACATCACCCCTCCGATGTCTCTCTTTGAAGAAATTTGAACATCCTCCTCAAGATGAGACAGAGCAACTTCAGCAGCACCAACCAGAAAATGATCCATATCTCGATCTCGAGACATCATACGTATCTCAGCTATGCTTGACTTGGGAGGCACTACATTGTCAGTATACGCAACTTACAACCACAGCATCTCAATCTGAAAATTCCAAATGTTACAACCATAGCGCTCAGCAGTTCCAGCAGTTTCAGGTCTTGCTGCAACGTTTTATTGAAAATGAACCTTTTGAGCGTGGTCTCAGGCCTGAAATTTACGCTCACACCAGAAATACCTTTTCCAAACTTCTGCAGGTTCCAAATATATTAGGTGAGGAGCTGAATTCCTTCCTTCACGCTACTAATAGCATCATTATACATTCGTATCCATTTCTTAACATTACTTTGCTGTTGTCGCTTTAGGTCAAGATAGAAAAGAGATGACAGGAGAGGAATCGGAAATGCTGCTTGTGGAAGCTCCAGATCTTATAAGAATAATTGAGAGCTCAATTCTTACTTTCCAAATGTTCGTAAAGATGGACAAGAAGAAAAAATCAAATGGTGTCCGAAATATATTTGGAGGCCAGAACCAGATGGTTACACCTCTTCAGCAGGTTCAGTCTTTGCTAGACAAGGTTATATTCCTCACTTATGCATATTTTATTTATATTCCAACTTGTCTCTGATTTTCCTTCTTGCCACATTAAAAGTGGAACTGACAAATAGAAAAGGCAAATAAACTCCAGTACTGCAATATCTATTCCTGTAAAATAGTAGTAGTAAATTTCCAATGGGCTTTTTGGCAAAAAGAATACACATTTTTCCTAGTAACTTGGTACTCGGTTCTGGCGATAGATATTGAAGTTGATTTGTTTCTATTTATGCAGAGGAAGATGAAGTTGAAGGAACTGTGGAAAAAGAGGAAAGGTGGGAAAAAGAATCAGTGGCCTGCAACACACGAGGAGGTGGAGTTGTTATTTGCGCTTATAGATGTGAAGGTTATTAGTAGGGTGCTGAGAATGGTGAAGATTACCAAAGAGCAATTGTTTTGGAGTGAAGAAAAGATAAAGAAACTACATGTATCAGCAGCAACAGGAAAACTTCAAAGAGATCCATCTCCCATTCTTTTCCCTTGTTGACGATTATATGACATATTGCATGTTTCAAAGCAAATCAATCATCAAGTTCTTGTTTTATATTCGACCTTAGTCAAGTAGTTTGTTTAAAAAGCATTTTATATTCGACCTTCCTGATCTTTGGTAGGTTAGAAATATGCAAATCCAAGGTAAATTCTTCTTCCTGTTGACTCTAAAATCCATTGTTGGCTGGTTATTTTGGCTAGTGCTGCTCCTTCCCCATCACCACCACGTGTGGTTGATGTTATTTGTTGGTTTGGTCAAGCTGCTGAATAATGTAAGAGATGGAAAAAGCACCCCACAGCCATTTTCTTTTGTGTGTGTGTGTTGGTTATGATATGTTTGTGTTAGTATGGTACGGAGTATGTTTGTGTGGTGGATTTGGTGTTAATCACAATCGGGATTGGTAGTGGAGTGTATGGTGACATGACACTAATGCGGCTGCGTACTACTGTTAGGTTTTTGTCCATATGACATACTACGTATTTACCTATATAAGGTTTATAATGTTCGCACATCTTTTTCAAGAAAGCTGATTTTGTGTGCCTGAGCTAAGAGTAGTAGATAGTGGGATTTTATATGACAATAAATCATTACAACACATAGCTTCACTTGATCATTATGTATCCAACTTCAAGATCAACTATGTGATGTTGGTACAACCTACATGTGCCAGCTTCTAATTATTTTTTGTTCTCATACTTATTCGAGTTCCTTTCTAGCTCACACACTACCTCCAACACCGATTCAGTTGTCAAGCACGTACTCTTTCAGAGAACTGTGGTATATACATGTCGGGAAGGTCCTATGCAGATATCTATCACACATAGTGTGACTGTACTTTGGGATCTATTTAGGCGGTGTTGGTGGTGATCTCATGTAAGAATTATACTAGGTGCTAAGGAGACCGGATATATAAAGGTTTATATTTCCTTAGATTCCATTCCATAATTCGATTACTTGGAAAATGGTTCCTTCAAGTTCTTAAAAACCATACACCAAGTCAACAGTTTCGTTTTACAGATTAGTAGAAGGTGAACATGACAGTGGTAACAAACCGAGAGTAGAAGGTGAACTCCTTTTCATCTTCTTTCAGACTTGCATCCTCATCAAACTCCATAACCAACACCCACTTCCAAAATCACCAACCAACATTTATTTTCTCAAAATAAAATATTAAACAAACATATTACAGAAGAAAAAAAAAAGATAATTAGAGCTCAGAAATATATATAACATAAATATTTGAATAACAAAAGCTTTGAAATAATAATTGAATATCAGAACTAAATTTATTTTATTTGAAATAATAATTGAAGAAATCTGTGGGTCAGCCTGGACACATTTGACCCGTTTCATAGGATGGCCTGTTTCGACCCGGACCAATTCTGACCCGTTTACTCAAACCACCCATTTTGCAACCTCTGCTGTCAAATAACAACACGAAATTAAGCATAAACTGTTACCTTTATTTCTGTTCCTGAATAAAAAATCGCATATACTAAGAGCTGCTCTTTGCAAGAGAGGGGTACCGGCCGAATCCATATTTTACTGACAAACTTGACACTTGGGTTTTTATCTTTATTTCCCTTTCGGGCGCATTCCATTTATTTTCAGAGTTGGATGTCATGAGGAAATCATCACCAATCTCTTTATCCATCCACCTACGAAATCTGTCTTAACTTTTTCAGTCCTCTAGCATCATCAAATCCCGGTTTCGCATACTGATTCAGAACCTGCACAGAAATGCTGCTACATTAAAACTGGCATTAACAAAAAAAGAAAAACGTAGACTCAAGCAAGAAACAAGCTGAAAAGTTACCCATGCTGCAGGAAACAAGCCATTCCCAGGGCTAAAGAGATCTTTAGAATGTAATTCCAAAACCTAGAATCAATTCCTATGTATATTTATCAGTCCTAACAGTGACATAAACAGCCTATAAATGGGAGAGTTGGTAACATTGCTTCATGTCGCTTATGTTTCTTGGCTTGTGGATAATAACATCCTACTGCCATAATTTTATTGATGAACATGTTAGAGCACATTGCATTCTCTGTTTTGACCGCTGTTGACTATTTTGCATGGCATCGCAGTCCTTGCTTGAATGCAACGTAGATTGTTTCTTACAGTTATACTTTATCTTACAGTTACAATTTGTCTTACATGTTTTGGATATTAATTTCCAGGGGACTATATCTGATGCAGCGTTGTTAAAATTCAGAATTGGACAAGAATGTGTTAGAATCTGAAATATGGGACGAAACTATGGGATTTTGGCTTGGGCATTGGGACAGAACTATGGGATTTTAGTTGGTGACGACATATGTTGTTCTTTCATGTATTTCTCTGGTTCTAGTTAAGTTGTTGCTTGAATCAATTCGACAAAAAAATTATAAACAAAGAGCATAGTTATAAACACTGATGAAGAAGCTGTTACCTGGAAATGCTTCACTTTGGCTGCATGACCTCCAGATTCAACGCTTTGCTTTGCTCTAGTATCTAGGTAGAAATACAATGTTGGTTGAAAGTTGAATGCATAAAAACAACAGTACACACACAATTTACCTGTACGTTCTTGACCTCTCAGAACATGCCAGTGTCGACAACTAATTGTCACCCATACAGTACTTTAATAAATGTAGGATGCAACCTTACGTGGCATATTTTACCATAAGAAGCACAAGGTTCTAAAAGGAAACCACGTTTGGCAGTTTATTACGAAATTAATTAACAAGAAAGCACCAATTTTTTCTTATAAAAAGTAAATAGATAAACAATATACATCTTCGAGACAGATTTGGGAAAACCCCATAGCAGCATGGTATTAGAGGGTAATGTACACTCTCACAACAGATCTTAAACAACAAATCGAATGTTCCACCTTAAGCTAAGGGTTGTACTAAATATCACAAGTAAAAACAACAACCTATCATAATCGTCACCTTATTGTTTGTGGGGTGCAAAAAATTAATCAGAAAAACCTTTTGTTTTTTTTTTTTTAATTCGGATCAAGCATCTATGGCATCAACAGGAAGGGAAGTTGCCCTATGAAGAGGTTGAGCCCCATAACTTTCCTCTCTTTCTCCGTCATCTAGAGAAAAAGAAACAAAACGTGTTCCCGAAGCAAACGATTTTAGTAAACGTTCTTCATCATCTTTGTATTGTTCTCTTAATGAGGATGATGACTTATGTCTCATATGCTGTTTTGGTTGTTTATCTCTGAGTTCCCTTAGCTCCATCTGATACTTGGCTTTGAGCCACCTCAATTCTTGTCTAATCTCGTTTTCGTAATCATCATCATCATCTTCAGTAGCCAGAGTTTCTTCCGATACCCCGGGAAACCTCACTCTTTCGACAGGTTCGTCTTCGGTACACGACTGATATTCACTGGTGCCTACTTCATGTTGACCTCCCCATATTTCCGAGTACTGTAATCCATCAGATTGGCTCGATACAACTGGTGCATCTTCAAATTGATAAGTTATTTCTTCAAAGCGGCCATGAATGGCACCGCAATGTTGTCTTGAACAGTGAAGCGTGTTCTTTGCTGCTATTGCGTTACTCGTTGCGGACAAATAGTTTATTCGAGATCCGTTGTTTAATGCACAACTTTGACAGCTTTCATGACGAGGACTTTCATCTGATTGGCCTAAACCCTTTTTCCAATCTGGCACCAAGCAAGATATTTCTCCATCGATCATGTCGGCTATCTTATGGACATCTTGATTGGTAATATCCAACTCGAACACCATTTCATTTGCAACACTAAATGCTGTATCAGATTCGATGTCAAAAGGGAAGTAAATATTCCGTACACGCCCTGCAATTTTGGTGTACAAAATAATTATCTTGATTGCTAATAGTAACAAATATTCTATATTCGACTTTGTAACACATGTATTGAGCTATATAAGATTCTTACCAATACAGGAAAAGTTACAAACATTTTTAAACCGTGTATTTGAACAATCTCTGAAATTATTGTAAGGTAATCATCTTAACATTTTTAACCTCTTTCTCCCTTTTGATTCAGTTCATCGCATTCAAGGAATCATTTAAGATTCTAAGACGGTTATTCATCATATTGAAAAAGGGTCAGACTTTTGTATATTAAAATGGGTCGAGACTAGTTATAATTCTTAGTAAGAAATGGAAGTCCGTAAACCGTAGCAATATAATGGTAATATTTTTTGTGTGAGAAACCCTTACACATACATAAATGATTGTCCGGAAAAAGACATTAATAAATAATGAGGCATACAATAGCAACAATATTGTCTTAAGAATTAAGATTGTGCAAATATAACGCGTGTAGAAAATATTATATCTTTTCTCTAATTGGTAACTAAAAGTTGCATAGATAACTTGAACATACCTTCTCGATCTGCAATCCTTAGCCTCAAGAAGATACCATCATCTTCTCCTCTCCTCCCCTTGATAGAAATATCGATATCCTCAAGATGGTCTTCTTCTTGGGTTGTAAATAGCTCAATTTCATTTGCTTCGGGTTCATAACCGATATAGTTTGAGTAGTTATCAGTTTGTGGACTTCCATTGGTAAAATGATTATTGTTCATGTGAGGTATTCCCTCAAACTCTCTCCAATAATCAATAGGCCTCATATCATAACCATAATCATCAGGCTGGAGAAACGGGTCTTTAAGAAGCTCTTTTGCCGGAAGTCTAAGAGAAACTGTAACTAAACATTTCTCCACAAATTGTCGCACTTGAGGGTCCTTAACTTTGTAAAGAGCATCCGGCTTTTTCCCCTAGTTGATATGCAAAAAAAGAAGTTTAATAAAGATATAATGTTTGTCTTGAAAAAAAGTAAGAAGGTCGTACTGAAATAACTTTCTTGTATATCTGAGCAGGATGGGTGCATTCGCTGTAAGGATATTCAAAAGTGACCATTTCCAAAATGCACATCCCAAATGCATAAATGTCGACCAATTCATTGTATTCCTCGGCATAAACCTCGGGAGCCATGAACTCTGGTGTTCCTGATAAGTATTTAAAACCAAACTGAAGCTAAGCATTTAATAATAGATTAGTTAAATGACATTAGTGTAGTATACTACTAACCAACACAGCGGGCAGCATGAGATTTACGGAGGATAGCAGCAAGGCCTAAATCGCCAATTTTGACTTCGCCTTGATTGCCGTTAACAAAAATATTATCACATTTAAGATCCCTATGGATAACAGGAGGATCATGGCTATGGAGATAAAGCAACCCCTTCAAAATCTGTCTACACCAATGTTTGATAGCGCGTAAATTAACCCGCTTGTGTTTCTGCCTGTACTGCCTAAGGGTGCCAGAAGTGAACATCTCAGTGACGAAATTCATGTTACGGTTGGCGGTATCGACCCAAGAAGTGTAGAATTTCATGATGTTGTTGTGTTTTAAGGTTTTTAAGAGATGGATTTCGCAGTAGAGCCTCTCGAGATCTTCAGGGCTTTGAAGGAAATCGTAAAGCTTGACCTGATTCCAGGCAACTTCGATCCCTTCGTACTCGTCGAAGCCTCGGTAGACTGTTTTGGAAGCTCCTTTGCCAAGAATCTCATTATACTAAGTAAAGACAAACAAATTAACAACAAAATTATATAAAATGAATGAAATGAAATGAAAAGAGAAGATACCCACCCTTCCATATCTGCCAGTGGGATCAACTTCAACAAACTCAGAATCTGAATCATCTGAATCACCACCATTCATGATTCTTATGATTGTTGTTGTTGTTGTTGTTGACTAGATCTATGTTTGTTAGATGATGATGATAAACTGTTTGTTTGTTTGACTAGAGTTGAATGACTGGATAGTTTAGTTACATGGATGGTGTCTGTGTTTCTTCTTTCTGTCCAACAAGATCCTCGCCACAAAACCACCAGGATGGGATGTGATGGGATGGACGGATGGATTTTACTTCTTTTTTTATTTTTTATTTTTATAAAATACTAGTACCATAAAGATACTTTTTCTCTTTTGTGAAAATTGGAAAAAATTAAAAAATAATAATAATAATAAATAAATAAAAAGAGTTGTATTTGACCCTTTTGTTTACGAAAAGGTTCTATTTTGAAGAAAAGAAGAATTTTATATATCCCTTACTTTTTAATTTTATATATATTTATAATATAATTATTCAATGAATTATGTATATATTTCAAAACATGAATTATGTATAATGTTTTCAAAACGTGAAATATAAATATATATGGAAATTTCATGATATAAGTATGTTAGATTTTATAGTACTAGTGCATATATATCGGGTATGTTTGGCTCAAGGGGTTGGGGTTAGGGTTGGGGCTGGGGCTGTAGCTGAGGTTGTTTGGCAAATGTGCTTAAGCTTAAGCTTATTGTTGCAAAATTACTAAAAATGACATAATTAAATAAGTTTTGGTATATGTTAGATATTTTTGTGAGTAAATAAGTAATTTATTGTTCACAAGCCCCTGACTAAAGTTTTTAGCCCCTTTTATGGGGCTAAAGTTTTAAGCCCCTTTTAGGGGCTTATGATTTCATAAGCTCGTGTGACAAACGAGACTTATTTTAAAGCCCAAGCCCCATAAGCCCTTTATTGAGTTGCTTATAAATGTTTTAACAACATTCGCGTTCTTGAAAGACTCATAGCCCGTTTGTTTGTAGACAGGTTTAATATTAAAATTTGGATTTAGTTTAAAATTATATATTTCGGGTAGGATTAAATTTGATGAAAAAGAAATAGGACCCACAAAATTAATATTTTTAATTAAAAATATGTTAGCAAATGCATTACTATATATTAAATTATTATAGTTTTACACAAAAAAATATAGTGGGCCTACTAAAAGTGGCCAAACCCACCTAAACCTACCTTTTGTTTTAGGTTGGTGTCGGAGGGACTCATGGGCATATTTTCTCTTTAGAGCTTGAGGTATCGTGGTGCCATTCGTGGCGCCAAACCCACCAGCCCAACTTGGAGAACGGCGCACCACTACGAGACTCGCGCCAAAGCTTCTTGCGCCGTATTTGCCAGCCGACGCCTTTTTTTTAAACCAACTTTTTTTAAAACCAACGACTAGTTTTGCTTTTTTTTGAATGTTTGTAACGGCTATATAGCCAAAATGCACAAATTTTCAAATATTTTACCCTAAAAATTTCTATAAATACCTTCTTTATTCTATCAATTTTCACAAATTCTTCCAATTTAATTTCTACTTCAATAATACTTAATTTTCTTTCAACTATGGATCCAAACAATCCCAACAACTTCTCCACCTACGACCATTACGATGTTTATTTTCAAAACGACTCGGATCGATATATCCAGGGTTATACGGCGTATGAACAATTTCTAGTTTTGTGTGATCAAGAAGTCAGTGGATCGGGATCGGTTATTAAGAGGATGAGGCAATACATACCACGTGATCGAGAAGAGGCGGAACAACGTTTAATCGACGAATATTTTGGCGACGGTGACACTCCACATAAGTATACGAAAGAGAAGTTTAGGCGAAGGTATGGTATGAGTTCTACACTTTTTAATAAAATACTCAACGATATCTTAAGCTATGATGTTCGACCTATTTCCAAGTACTTTTATTTTTTAGACAACGTTACGATGCTACCGGTCGTTTAAGTATTGGTCCTCTTTTGAAGTGCACATCCGCTATCCGCCAATTGGCGTACGACACTGCGCCTGATGCGTTTGATGAATACTTGCAAATTGGTGAACGTTGTTCGCGACAATGTTTAGAGAACTTTACTAAATGCATACATATTCTATACGTTGAAAGGTATTTAAGAAAGCCCACTTCAGCGGATGTTGAAAAAATATATGCATTGCACGGAAAAGAACATGGACTCCCGGTGTTGAAAACTCTTAGACCTTGACAGATCTTTAGCACTCGTGGATCGTTAGTGTTGCCTATGTAATCATAAGCAAACTAATAGACAGTCTCTAACACTCGTATTCTATAGCGGAAAGTAAATACAAGTTGTTACAACTAAGAACACTTAGATCCTCTATGGATCTTTTTATTAACTGAAACTCTATGTTTCAGATGAGTTTCCTATTACAAACTATGAGGTTCCTCTTATAAAACAAGGAACCCTAATCTATTACTACCCAATCGACTAAGCATGCAAGCATGCATTTAATGACTAATACACTAAACTATATTGAGCAGTACAATAAAACCCATGCTAACCTCGGGCCGTTCAAAGATAATAATGAGTTAGCATTTAATTCATAAAGCGCATGCTGATCCTTGTCAGCTTTCACCCTTCAGCAGTAACACGGCAACGCTTGTACTCTTCAGTAGAATCACTTCTTCAGCAGATTCTGCTTCTACTTCAGCAGAAACCTTCGGCAGTAATGACAGCAGAAATCCTACTTCACATAATTCCCAACAATCCTCCCCTAACTGGAATTTGACTTGGTTAAGTTCCAGTTTCCTGACCTTGAAAGATCTTTTGAGACTTCAGTACTAGAGGATTGTTTTCACACATCAGTAGCAAAGAACCAATAACAAACTCATCTCTATGATGATCAAGCTTTGAAATGCCAGGTCTTTGCAGCAACAAATGACATAATGTACATCAATACTTATCAGTTGCAAACTATTCTCATCACATCCAGGTGTGTTATCTTCTGAGAGAGGTGAATCATTGAAAATAATGGATTTGATGTCTCTTTACCAATAGCCATCACTACTGGAGTAGCCATATGTTTAAGTCCGAAAACTATGGTACATTGATAACCATCTGATTTAGTAGCAAATCAGCAACTATATAAACGGATTTGACTTGTCTTTACCTGTAGCCGTTTGCTCAGGACTAGTCAATTCTTAGAATTGGTGAATTGATAACCAAATATGGGGATAGTTGCCTTTACCACAATCCATATACTTGTGGGCTTGCCAATTCTTGGATTCCAAAAAGGAATAGACCATGGTGAATTGATGACCATACAACTCTCAGCAATTAAGCATGGGTGGTTGCAGACCCTATGATTTTGAGCAAATCATTACAGCTATCAACATATTTGATGCGTCTTTACCAAAGCTGTACCCTTTGGACTAGCCAACTCTTTGATACACATAAGATATATCTGGTGAGTTAAAAACCATCAAAAAGTGCAACAAACCTGCAAAAGAAAGTTTTTTTTTTTTTTTTTTTTTTTTTTTTTTTTTTTTTTTTTTTTTTTTACAACTAAGAAACTAACAAATAAACAAATAAACCCTTGAGGCATATGCCTCCCCTTAAACTTTGCAATTAAGGGTTAAGCATCCCAATATTGACCACAAGGTGTTGAAACCTTGGTCCATCAAAAGCTTTAGTTAACAGATCTGCCACATTATCATCTGTATGAATTTTAGCCACATTTATCAAATGTTTTTCATATGCATCTCTTATAAAGTGGTGTCTGATTTCAATATGTTTGGTTCTACTGTGAAAAACTGGATTTTTGACAATGCATATGGTACTCTGATTATCAATAAAAAGAGTTGTGTTCATGAAGTTATACCCATAGTCCAGCAATTGGTTTTGAATCCAAAGCACCTATCCACAGCAGTTTGCAGCAGCAACATACTCTGCTTCAGTAGTTGAGGTAGCCATAATCGTTTGTTTCTTGCACTGCCAAGAAATCAATCTTTTTCCAAGGAATTGACAGCCTCCAGTTGTGGATCTCCTATCCAAATTTGCACCAGCATAATCACTGTCACTATATGCTTCTAACTTAAAAGGAGACTCTTTTGGGTACCAAAGGCCTAAATGAGGTTGGCCTTTTAGGTACTTAAAGATCTTCTTGACTGCATTGAGATGGGAAGTAAGAGGAGTGACTTGATGTCGAGAGCACACACTTACAGCAAAGGTAATATCAGGCCTTGAAGCTGTTAGATACATTAATGAACCAATCATAGATCTGTATAGATGAACATTCACAGGTAGATCTGGATCATTGTTGGCTTTTGTTTTTGGAGCTTCATAAGGTGTTGTGGCAGTCCTGACACCTTCCATGCCGAATTTCTTCAACATGTCCCTCACATATTTATCCTGACTGATAAATATCCCATCCTGTTTCTGCTGAACTTGGAGACCCAAAAAGAAAGTAAGCTCTCCCATAGCACTCATCTGAAATTCTCCCTTCATCAGATCCTCGAATTCCCTACACCAAGCTTATTTAGTGGATCCGAAAATGATGTCATCCACATATACTTGCACAAGTATGATGTCTGTTGAGTTCTTCTTCAGAAAAAGAGTCTTATCAATGGCACCTCTTCTATAGCCATGCTTCAGCAGAAATGATGAAAGCCTAGCGTACCAGGCCCTTGGTGCCTGATGAAGTCCATAGAGAGCTTTAACGACTTTGTAAACATGATTAGGATGATCTGGGTCTTCAAATCCTTTTGGTTGTGTGACATAAACTTCCTCTTCAATCTCACCATACAGAAAAGCACCTTTAACATCCATCTGATACAGCATGAAGCCCATGTAGGAGGCATAGGCCAAGAAAATTCGAATGGCCTCTACTCTAGCAACAGGAGCAAACACTTCATCATAGTCAATCCCTTCCTCTTGCCTGTAACCTTGAGCTACTAATCTTCCTTTGTTCTTAATCACCACACCCCGTGCATCTCTTTTGTTCTTCAGAATCCATTTAGTTCCAATAGCATATTTCCCATCTGGTAAAGGCACCAATATCCAAACTTGTTGGTTTTGGAACTGTTGCATTTCATCTTGCATTGCTTCAATCCAACTTGAGTCTTTAAGAGCTTGAGAGACACTGGTTGGTTCTACTTGTGAAAGAAAACATGCAAACAGACAATGCTTGAAGTCTGTGTGATTGTCTCTTTGCTGATTAGAGACATAAGAGAGAAAAGCAACCTGTCCAAATTTAGGACTAGAGGTAGCCCTTCGAGTTCTAACAGGAGCTAGAATGTCACCAATAATATTGGATTGAGGGTGAGTGATGTTGATTCTTTTAGTAGCAGTGGGGTTGACATCAATGGTAGGTTCAAGATTAGACACAGTTGGTACAAAAGTTGTGTCATAGGAAGGTGAGGAGAAAATGCCAGATTTGGGTTGATGATTTCCGAGATCTGAAGGACTTGGAAAGCGAGTATACGGGTCACCAAAGTCTGTGGACACTTTAGTAGGAATAGGAGTAGTAGCAGACGAGCTTTCAGCAGATTTGATGACGATGGGAGAGACTGCATCAGTGTCAGCAGAAATGTGGTTTCCACTGACAGTCTCATTTGCAGACTCCCCATCCACCTTCTCAGCTTCAAGCTTAGCTGCAAATTCTTGAGTCTGAAGCCTAGCAAGGTCCTCAGCATAATGTGATTCATCTTCACTCTCAGTTGGGGTATCTCTTGAAGAGTTACCTGCAACATTGTTAGGGGAGAAAGAAGGCACAAGAATGGGTTGTTCATCATCTTCAAATTCACTTCCAGAGTCAGCATCCAAGGTACCTGCATTGTTAGTGGGAGTTTCTTGAGAGCCTGCACTTTGGTTAGCCATATGTCTAGTATAACCCAGATAGTCAGTTAGGTAGTCAAGATCAAAAGACCACACATGACCCTGTCCTTGAACATTGGGCTTATCTTCTAGGTATCTGAGGTTCAAAGTCTCCTCTATCTTCTTGGCAGATAAGTTGTACACTCTGTAAGCCTTGCTATTAGCCGAATAATCCACAATATAACCATCATCAGCCTTCTCATCAAACTTCCCCAAAGGATCACTAGTGTTTAGAATGGTCACTTGACAACCAAAAGGTTTGAGGTAATGAATGACTGGAACCTTCTCAAAGAGAAGTTCATATGGTGTTTTGAGGTGAGGTCTAGTTATGGAGACTCTGTTAAGCACATAGCAAGCTGTGCCAACAGCTTCAGTCCGGAACATAGTGGGCAATTTAGAGTCTGCAAGCATTGATCTCGCAGCCTCTATCAAGGTCCTATTCTTTCTTTCAGCTACCCCATTTTGTTGCGGGGTTCTTGGATTGCTATAGTCCATCTTTATCCCTTTAGACCTACAGAGTTCTATAATAATAGCATTCTTGAACTATGTCCCATTATCACACCGAATTCCCTTAACCTTCTTGTTCAACTGATTTTCAACGAGGGTGATGAAGTCTTTCAGCACTGGAGTTGTTTCATCTTTAGTCCTTAGAAAGAACACCCAGCAAAATCTGCTATAACCATCAGTGATAACCAAACAATAGTACTTGTGATCGATGCTTCTGACTTGAGTTGGACCAAATAGATCTATATGTAATAACTGAAGAGGCTCAGAGATGATGCTCACTGCAGTGACAGCTTTGTAGGATGCTCTGTGTTGCTTCCCTTTGTTGCATGCAACACAATTATGATCATTGGAGAAAACTTTGGTGGGAAGACCTTCGACAAGTCCCCTTTTGGAGAGAGTGTTTATAGTTTTGAAATTCACATGAGCCATTCTCCTATGCCATTTGTTGGACTCATCCAATGATGCTTTAGCCAGCAGACAAGTGAGGTCACCTTCAGGGTGAACTTCATTGAGGTTGAATGTGTATAGATTGTGAGTTCGAGGGACTCTCAGCAGAATTGAAGTATCTTCTGGAAGCTTGAACTCTTTAGAAAGCACAAGACATTCATTTTCAGAGAAGAGTACCTTGTTCTTGGTGTCACAAATTTGTGAAACTGAGAACAAGTTGAAGTTCTGAAGCTCCCTAACATAATACACATTCTCAAAGTTCAGTAGAGGTGTCTTGATGGTGCCTTTCCCAGTAATTCTACCATCACTTCCACCAAAGGTCACATTCCCTCCTTCTTCAATAGGAACAAAATTGTGCATCATATCTTTATTTCCAGACATACTTCTTGAACAGCCACTATCAACAATACCAATATCTTTATGCTTAAGGGGATGATCCTACAGAAACAAACATATATACAAAAGAATGTTAGTATACCGAGGAGGCTCAAGTCATTGCTGACTTAAACCTGCCTTGTGGATCATTAGATTTAGGTTTAGCAAAAGAGTAAGATCCACCATTGTTCTTGGGTTTCCATTGATATTTAGGTCTCTTTTTATTCCAAGAACAACCTGCTGAGGACTTGACAGCAGTGCCCCAACATCCTTTCCCATTTTTCATAGAGTCAACATATGCAGGCCAATAACCATGTTTAAAGTATGGGCTAGTATGTTGCACATAAGGTCTATCAGCTGATCTCTTCCAAGGAGAGTCAGTTCTAGCTTGTGGGACATAAGGTGGAATATTGTTAACATTGGTCCACACTGGTCTTGGTTTCTGCTGATTAGCACAAACACCCAATCTTTGCTCATAAAAATCACAATCCTTAATAAGATGAAATTTACTTCCACACACAAAACATGTCTTCCTTTTGGAAGATGTATTCAACAAAGAAGATGTTCGATTACATGTAGAAGTACTTAAACCAGAAACATTAAAGGAATTGTTTTTAACAGACAAATTATTCAAAGATTTAAAAGACAGGTCTTCAGGGGAAACAGGCTTGGAAGTGGATTCCTCAGCAGCTATCCTAGAAGGCTTGTAGATAGACTTGGGTGCAGGTTTGTGTGTAGGCTCAGGTGAGGGCTTGGGAAGGTCTGACTTATCACTTGAATCACAGCTGTAAGTAGATCATTGATCCGATGAATTGTCACTGTCAGAGAAAGAGACAAAATCATAAGATGAAGCATCGTTGTCTGGCAAGTCTTTTGACTTTTTGCCATACAGATGGTGTGATCCATCAAAGTCAACATTAATGGACAGGTCAGTGGGCATGAATTCACCTCTAATAGGTCCATGGACAACATGTAAATCACCTTCCTTTCTAAAGTGTTCTAAGCCTGCAGGTGTAGATTTACGGTCATCTTGCCTAGCTTCCAATCCTACATACTTCTGAAAGCCTAAACCTATTCCGGAGTTCACTGACTGACTACTATAAAGTGCTCTAGCTAGATTGTCACCTGATATTAACCATTGTTTATGTCTAGCTATTTCCTCAGCAAGTTTCTCTTTAAGCTCTAGATTTTCAGCAATAGTATCATCTTTTTCTTTTTCAGTGCGTTTATAGTTAATATTAGCAATATCTAGATCAAATTGAAGCACCTTAATCTTTTCTTCATAAGCTATCTGATTCTTTTGAAACCAAACCTTTTGTCTTTCTAATGTTTTTAACGAAAGTTTATAAGCTTCATTATCAACATAACATTCATTGTATTTAGGTTTCATAGTATCATAAGCTTCTTTCAGTTCATTGTATCTTTCACTACACCCAAATATACAGTTATGTACCTGAGAAAGTCCCATGAAGGCAAACTGATCATGCCTATCTTCTGAAGTGCATCTGGCCAGCAATCCAAGCTTCTCTGTATCAGCAGCTTCCTCAGTCACAGGTTCATGTGCAGCCCAGTTGACCTGTTCATCCATGGTGATAAGAGCTGCTGAAGTGCTAGCTCCCTTCTGATTCTGCTGATATGAGTGGTAGTTAGCTCCCTCTCCACTCTTCCTGTCTTTGCACTCCCTTGAGAAATGACCCATCTGGTGACAAGAGAAACACTTGACCTTTCTCCTGTCAAAACGAGCTGGATCCTTTCCCTTGAACCCAAACTTCCTTCCTGCCTTCTCTTCAAACCTCTTGATATCTACTGAAAGCATGGCCACCTGCCATTTCAGCTTCATCTCCTCCATTTCAAGTGGGTCCACCTGATCAAAGTCTTCATATACCAGATGCTGCTGAGTATCATAATCTGCAACAAATGAATGAAGAACATCCTCCAAAATACTGCCAGCTTTGGCTTGAGGATGTGATGGAGTGGGACGATAAGATGATGATGGTAAGTAAGATGGACTTGAAGCATGCATCATCATATTCGAGTGGGATGTCCCAACAAAGGCTGAATGACCAGAAGATGGTGCACGGTAGGGAGATCTGACATCAGGTTCAAGAGATCTGAGTTTGTTGTACAGCTCATCAAAAGTGAGCATGTCCAGCCCACCTTTAGCTTTAAGGGCTAT
The DNA here is from genome assembly GCA_019973895.1 of Chrysanthemum seticuspe. Classification (NCBI taxonomy): domain Eukaryota; kingdom Viridiplantae; phylum Streptophyta; class Magnoliopsida; order Asterales; family Asteraceae; genus Chrysanthemum; species Chrysanthemum seticuspe. Next base: position 50,593,180 of record BPTQ01000008.1, read on the forward strand.
ACTCACATGTAACCATGATGGAGGCAAAGATCGTAGGAACTTTGAGTTGCAATCATCATTGTCAGGCTTTGCATTCAGCTGGTTGAGCTGACTCAGAATCTTGTGAAACCTGTCGTATCCCTTGTGGATACCTTCTTCTTCAGAGATATTGAACTCTTGGAAGTGTTGTCTCAGCATGGACTTCCTCATTCTCCTGGACTCTTCATTCCCACCAAACCTTGCTTTCAGAGCCATCCAGATGTCCTTTGCATCAACCATGTGATGAAAATCATCCAAGTGATCTTCAGGAATAGATTGAAGAAGGATGGTTCTAACTTTGTGCTCTCTTTGTACTGCAAGAATCTCTTCAGCAGTTTTGGGAGGAGCAATGGTAAACTTACCATCAAGATCTGGGATAGTCTTCTTCAGACTGTTGCCATTCTTCACAATCTCCCACAGATTCCAATCAATATTGGAGATCCAGTTCTGCATCTTCATGGTCCACAGATCATACTCTTCTTTCTTTAGGTAAGGAAACTTACCATTACTGTTGGAGAGACTCAGTTGCTGCATAGAGGTGGTGTTGTTTTTGATGTTGTTGTTGGTGGTGACTTCTGATTCATCATCAGTTCCAGGCATGGTGAATATGTTTTTGGTTGTATGGGGTGAGGTAAATAAGGTTCTCAGTATCGTAGAGACTCTCCCGAGGCTTTGATACCACTTGTTGAAAACTCTTAGACCTTGACAGATCTTTAGCACTCGTGGATCGTTAGTGTTGCCTATGTAATCATAAGCAAACTAATAGACAGTCTCTAACACTCGTATTCTATAGCGGAAAGTAAATACAAGTTGTTACAACTAAGAACACTTAGATCCTCTATGAATCTTTTTATTAACTAAAACTCTATGTTTCAGATGAGTTTCCTATTACAAACTATGAGGTTCCTCTTATAAAACAAGGAACCCTAATCTATTACTACCCAATCGACTAAGCATGCAAGCATGCATTTAATGACTAATACACTAAACTATATTGAGCAGTACAATAAAACCCATGCTAACCTCGGGCCGTTCAAAGATAATAATGAGTTAGCATTTAATTCATAAAGCGCATGCTGATCCTTGTCAGCTTTCACCCTTTAGCAGTAACACGGCAACGCTTGTACTCTTCAGTAGAATCACTTCTTCAGCAGATTCTGCTTCTACTTCAGCAGAAACCTTCTGTAACACCCCGCCTTATCTGACCACAATATTGTCCGCTTTGCCCGTAGGCTCACGACTTTGTTTTTGTGGCCTCATTTGAAGACTTCCCGGCAGGTCACCCAAGCCAGTACTACTCTCACATGAGCACGCTTAACTGCCAGTTCCTAAGAACTCCACCCGCAGTAGACCACAAAACGCGTTGTGTCATTTAAGGCGAATGTTATCTTATAAGCCCAGCATCTCTCCAGGCCACAGCCGATGTAGGATTTGCCTAGGGTGTTACAATCACCCCCCTTAGGGACTCATCGTCCTCGATGAGGTTTGCCCCACCATCCCGAACGGCTCAGGAGTGGCTCTGATACCACTTGTAACACCCCGCCTTATCTGACCACAATATTGTCCGCTTTGCCCGTAGGCTCACGGCTTTGTTTTTGTGGCCTCATTTGAAGACTTCCCGACAGGTCACCCAAGCCAGTACTACTCTCACATGAGCACGCTTAACTGCCAGTTCCTAAGAACTCCACCCGCAGTAGACCACAAAACGCGTTGTGTCATTTAAGGCGAATGTTATCTTATAAGCCCAGCATCTCTCCAGGCCACAGCCGATGTAGGATTTGCCTAGGGTGTTACACCTTCGGCAGTAATGACAGCAGAAATCCTACTTCACATAATTCCCAACACCCGGGAATGCTCGGGAGTATTCATTGTATGCGTTGGGATTGGAAAAATTGTTCAAAGGCCTTACATGCTCAATTCAAAAAACGTGATCATAAATACCCAACTCTTATGCTAAAAGAGTTTCGAATCAAAAATTATAGATTTGGCATGCATATTTTGGGGTTCCGGGGGCAAATAATGATCTTAATGTGTTATATGGTTCCCCGTTTTTTGATGATGAAATTGCCGGTAAATCTCCGGAATGTCCATTTGTAGTAAACGAATATACATACAAGAAAGGTTACTATTTAGCCGACGACATTTATCCAACATGGTCCGTGTTTGTCAAAACGTTTAGTATTGCAAGGTCTGAAATTTTTTTGAAATTTAAAAGAGTTCTAGAAAAGATATTGAACGAGCTTTCGGAGTCCTACAAGGTCGTTGGGGAATTATACGACAACTTGCACGTGCTTACGAAATCAACGCCTTGAAAAGAATCATTTACTGTTGTATAATGTTACACAACATGATATTGGAAGACGAAGACTTTGAAGTAAATTTTAGAGATTTGTTCGTTGATCCAAGTCCAAATATACCAGACACTTGGGTTGAAAGATGTGATTTACATGTTAGAAAAAGCAAAGAAATTCGAGATATAAAATTGCACGACGATCTTAGAGAAGACCTTGTGGAGCATTTATGAAACCTTAATCACTAGTTTGTAATTTTTTTTACGTACAACTTTTGTATTTTTATGTAATTTTTTTTAATTACTATAATGTGTTTTTTTCTTTTATTTGATGAAGTTTATTTTAGTTAATATTGTGTGTATATTTTATTTTATGTAAATGAAAAAAATGGGAAAACGGGACCACATTTTCTGATGCCAACGGTAACGGCACAAAATGTGGTGCCAAAAGGTTTCTGGTGCCATTCAGTGTTTTGCTGACGTGACACTGGTTTTGGAGAACGGCACGATATCTATGCCACGACGACACCCACCGCTCTTAGAGTAAATTACAAAGATGGTCCCTCGTTTTTTTTGGGTGACGGTATGGGCATATTCCCCCTGACTTTTTTTTGCACGTATGGGCATATGCCCATACCCGCACCAACTCTGTAATTTAGAATATTTCTACTTTATTTGTTTTAACTTTTCATCACATGGTAAAAAGATTTCAGGATTTGCTTACATTTAATTGTGGTTGCTCACCTCGTTTGATTAACTTGATTATGGGTAAAAAGATTTGTGGTTATTATTGTTTACAGTAGGAAATATGTAAGTAAAAAGATTAGCTTGTGCACTTATAGTCAAAAGTTTTGTGGTTTCTTTACAGTAGGAAAAGATCATTGTGTGTTGTTAGGTGTTTATTTTATCTTTATGTGTTTTGAAGTTTAAAATTAAGTATATATGTGAAGGTGAAATATACAAGGAATATGGGTGTTTGATTAAGGTGTCGAATTTATGGAGGTAGCCGGAAATATTGATGATTGAAAATAATGATGGTGGAATGTGGGTGTTTATGGTTGAAGATGAAAAAGAAAGAAGAAGTGTAGTGGTGGGACCAACATTGGTGGAAGAAGAAGATAAGAAAGCATGAGAGGGATTAAAATGATATTTTTACCCTCATGTACAAGTCACGTGAGGGGTGTTTAACAGTCAGACTTAACGACATTTGGTCAATGGACTATGAGTGTGAAGGGTTTCAGAGTTGGTGACGGTACGTGCATAAAAAAAGTCAAAGTACAAAGAATGAAAGTCAACGCAAACCACATGGACCATCTTTGTAATTTACTCTTCTCTTTAAGATATCAATCAAACATGTGATTATAATATTAAAGTCAAATCCAACACTCAAATACCACTATACAAACAGGCCCTTAGTCATATAAGAGTGTATAATAGCTTTATAACAGCATCCCGTCACTACAATGTTGTTTCAAATAACTTTAAAATAAAATACACTACCTTAAAAGATATAAGTCAATTACCAAATGGTTGCTATTGAGTCTTTTAACATAATACGATAAATTTTGAGAAAAAATGGAAAAAGGGGGTTACACATTCATAGTTATTCTATAAATGTGACCGTCTATTAAAATTGTTATATATCTCAAACGTACGTGATCGATCATAAAATCAATCAAAAAAGAAAAAGCAGACAGGAACAATAGTCAATCTTTAAAAGGGTAAAACTCATTTAAAATGATATTATGTGCTTCTAGATTGATAATTGATCGTACAATAAAAAGTATTACCAGGTATGATGGCGATTGAAGGAATAGGGGTTGTGTGATGGATTGTCAAGCTTCGAATAACCCGTGACAACAAAATGAAGACACTAAGTTAATTGATGCGCAAGGGTTGGGCCCTGCGAATCACCTTCGATGTGAGAGTAAGTATGTGTTTATGATTGCAATAAGTGTTTAAGTATGTAAAGTAGGTGTTGAGAACGTGATCAAACCTCTATGACCTGCCAAAATATTTTCTTTATGGTAAAAATAGGCTTTAGGAGGCTTCTACACTGAAACCAAAAATCATGGGGGTGTCCCATGTTTTTAGGTGATTGTTGAGGATCATGTACCACGATTCCTATCTTGGCGAGAAAGCCTTGATAGGTTGGTGAACGTGGGTTTGAATTGATCCTATGTAACCTCTATGCTACTGTCTTCAAAGGGAATACCTCGAAGGGTGTTGGGGCTTCGACTGGCGAACTCCCATAATGGTAACCATTGCGTAAGTGATTTTATGACAATATAGACTTTCAGAGGTTTGTCTAAGTCTTTCGAAATGTAGTATCCGAGTAAGCTCGATGGGGAGGCCTTCGAGGTGTTCGGAGGGTACATTACCAATAATGATTCAGAAAAATAGTAAACTTTTAATAATTGGTGAAAATCTGATATAAAGGTATTGAACCCGGTTTCTGTGGAATATAATCCATTTAGTGGATAATTGGAAATTTTGTAAGTTATTTAGGTTTTAGTATTTAAGGTTTAGGGTTAAGTATTTAATAATTAGGATTTAGTGTTATGATCAATTTAAAGACTCAATACCAATCATTTAAATTTTTTGTAGTCATTTAGAAGTGTATCTTTGTATGTTTATCTACCTCATCATATCTGTGGAAAACTAGAAGGGGGTTGAATAGTTTTGCCAATTAAAACTTCATTTTAAACTATTTAGATCGACTTATGTCAATCTATTTGGACGTGTGTGTTGGATGTTGATAAACAAGCATATAAAAGTATGCAATGAAAAGATAAGAGTAAGAAGCACAAAACCACAACGCGAGTATTTATAGTGGTTCGGCTACAAGGACACCTTCCTTGCCCTACTCCACTCCCCGAGTCACCTACTCGAGAGTTCGTAAACACTACACCAATCTCCTTATGGCGGAGAAGCCTTCACAACGTCGCCTACCCTTTTTCCGGTGCTAGGCTAACCACCGGGTTCTTTCACTCCAAGGTGAACCACACCTACACAACGTCGCCTACCCTTTATAAGGTACTAGGCTAAGCACCTAATTCTTTCACACCAAGGTGAACCACACCTACACAACGTCGCCTACCCTTTATTAGGTACTAGGCTAAGCACCTAGTTCCATTGCAATGGAGGAACTACTACCCAGCACTACACCAATGACTAATCCCAAAGGAGATCCACTCCTTTTTACAACATCATCAAGGATATCAATATCCTTGGATCTAGTACTAGTCTATCTTGTACATCGAAACACACCATATCGAATGTACATCTAAGGCACCTTTCACTAATGCCTTTAACTAGATCTTTAAGACACCCTTAACTAATGTCTTGTGTCTTGACTTCTAAGCACCCTTCAATAATGCTTCTAGTCTTGACTTCTAAGCACCTACCATAAGTGCTAATGATGTGGACGATACCCTTCACTAATATATTTGTCTTGACACTTGAGACACCTTTCACAAATGTCTTCAACACTTCTTAGGAAAAGAAAAACAATCATCAACAAGAAGACTTCAGTAGTCTTGATGATGAGGAAGCATGGCAACTCATGGACTTGAGCTTGCTCGGCTTCAAAGGTGGTGATCTCGCCTTTAAGAGGAACCTAGAAGATCACACAAAAACAAAACTACAAACATAGATATCTTGGATCTGAGGTTAGAGAGTTTTCAACTCTAGGGGAAGGTTTGTTAGAAAGGGGTGAGCAACAATGAAGAAATGGCTCACTATTTATAGAAAAAAAATCTACTGTTCCCCGGATCCCACGGATCCCTCCCACAAGGGATCCGTCTAGCGTAAAGCTAGGGATCCGTGGGACGCTCCTCTTTACCCATGGGTATTTTGGTTATGGGTCATGGGTCATGGGTCTTTAGCTAGATACAATGTATCTCTTGAGTGCAATGCACCTAGTCACATGGGTATGGGTCAAAACCATGGGTTATGGATATTATCCATGTATGATATAAGCATGATGTCATGCAATGGGTTATGGGTCAAGCTCCATGGGTCATGGGCTTTGGGTTGTACCCAACTACATTCAATGTATTTGCCCAATGGGTTATGATACTTAAGTTTCTACCCATTTGTATTACCCACTATACTACATACTAGTTATGTGTATATTTTACCAAAATATGTAAACACTTGTTGTTGTACATATGTAATATTAATTCATAAAATCACTTATACTTGTTTTAGTGTTTTATGTGAAAATGTGAATATGTTAGAAACTATTAGGTCAAGCGATTTACGTATTTTATTTGTTTCGTTAAAATGATTTTACGTTTGTTATCGACAAAACATTAGAAGATCGTAAAATATAAATAAACGTTTTTACGGCTTATTTGTATTAACAATCTCCCCCTTTTTGTTGATGACAAAACATAAAATTATTTTAAGGAAAAGCTAAAAATTCATAAAATTTTGAATTTGTAGTTTTTACTTTCTTCTCCCCCTTTTTGTCGAAACAAAAAGAGCTTTGAAAGAAAACTAACACATTGTTTTAGGAAAAACATGTGAGAAAAAAATAAAAGGAAATAGAGATAAAGTAACGGGAAAAGGGTCTCGTCTTTACTCCCCCTTGACGAGTCCATCCCTATGTAAGGGCGTCAAGAAAGTAATACTAAGCTAGTTTGTTTGCAACTATGTTTGCAAAAGATTTCGTCTAAGTGACGAATGTGCTCCCCCTTGATGATTGCAATTATTCAAAGGGATGTCAAGAAATGTAATCCAAATATTGCAAGTGATTTGCAATGTATTGCTTTGACACAAAGCTCCCCTAGCTTTAGGATGTCAAAGTCTTCATGTGTAAATTGAATAACTACAAAACAAAGATTAGAAAACAAGTATAATGCACAATTTCCTGCATATGTGATCCAAGTTAGTAGAAAAATAGTTTTCTGTCTCACGGATCTCACGGTTCCCTCCTAGTAGGGATCTGTCTAGGCAATTCTGAGGGATCTGTATAGCTGATGATCAATTTCAGCAATGGTGATATAACAAGTAATGTTATCACAAAAGTGAGATATGAATACAAAGTAATCATATACTCAGAAATATAACAAGTAGCATGTAATTTCAGTTAATAAAACTAGAGTTATGATATACATGACTCTAAAAGCTAAGAAAATAAAAAATACATGACTAGGAATTTCTAGACCAACTATCGCTTGATGCTAGGACACCACTAAAATCTTCTAGCTCAAGTTTTGTTTAGGTTTAATCTTGTCGAAACGTTCGAGGAGATGATAGAACATGAAACGTTACGAGAAACGTTCGAGGAGATGATAGAACATGAAACGTTGGTCTTCTCGTACTTCATGTATCAAACTTTCAACATGTTGACAATAATAGCAATCTTTGTCATGGCTAGGTAGTGGTGGTAGAAGAGATGAGATGACTTGATGCGAAGGATCAAGTGAAGCGGCTTGTGGAGCTTCAAACGATAGAGGGATTGGTGGAGGCGCATTTGAGAATGGCTCGACCAAGAATGATGGTGGTGGTAGAGAAGTGTCAACTTCCATATGGTCGGGTGGTTGACTTTGATGATTTCTCATAATCCAAATGGGATTCTATGATGGAAACGGCGAAAAGGAAGCCGGAGCTAATGTTGACTCAACACCTTGATTTTGTACCACTATTCCTCCTAATAATGAGAATGTTGTCGGCGGAGGAGGATGAGACGGCCTAGGAGGCAAATCCTCTAAATTGTAGAGGTGTGGTGATGATAGTGGAGATGTAAAAGAAATAGTTTTAGGAACCAATGGTGATGGTTTAGTGGAGATTATATGATTTGGCCTAGGAGGTATGGTGGTGTTTGGCATAGGTAGTTTTGTGGGTACTATCCTTTTCGGAATTGGTTTGATTGGTTGAGAAAAGATCCTTGCATTCGTTGGTTTGACCGGAGATGATTCGGTTGAAGAAATTTCGTGTACAACACGAGCAATTTTCTTGGGTGGTTCTTTGGTGGATAAGTTACTACTTGGAGTTTTCCTCATGATGAGATGATTTCAAGAAGTTTGTAAGGATTTCTAAAGTGCTGAAAATTAGGATGAAGGTGATGACTATGGAAGTCCTAACAATGTGGTTTATAAAGCAAGAGATTTGGCAAGTGCATTTAAGCCTTAAGCCATTAAGATTCATTGGAATGTGATGATTAACATGCACAAGAGTCAACTTCAGAGTTTGTACTGATCTAGGAACTCATTTAAGATGAGATGGGGTGTTGTTAGGAATTAGAAAATTCAGTCGTTAAAGAGTCGGTCACCTCAAGTATATGTATTCGATAGAAAGCTCGTAGTCGTAATCGAGTTATGTTAGTAAGTAGTTTGTTAAGTAACACCGTGGAGGACGGACGAGTCTTTACCCACTGTATGCCTGATCCACAGCCCGTAGGTGGCTTTTATTTGTAAGACACTATAAATACCCTCTACCTCCCAAGGTAGAGGGTTGGAGCTTCAATACCATTTTTCTTTGTTTCACATAGTTCCCAACTCTCTTCCCTTTCTCTCTCTGGAACTTTCTCTCTATAAACATCTTGAACGCCACTTGTGATTATGGTTTAATGTGTTTGTGAAATCCTATATCCTACAATTGGTATCAAGAGCCAAGGTTTGATCATCTCTCTTACATATCCTTGGACTTCTAGTGGTTTTAGATGGTTTTTGAGTTTGAAAAAGTTTAGTGGTTTTTGCATTATTTGGATCATTTCTAGTGTTAAAGTTTGAATGTTGGGTGTAATTTTGTGTTTAGAATCATTGTAAGTGATTGGGTTTTAATTTGGTAATCTTGAATCACTGTGGTTGAGCTTGTTTTGGATTGAAAAGTGTGTTTTTGAAGTTTTTCTTGCTAGCGACTTGGTTCTCGTAGTGTTTTTCATCGTAGCGACTTGCTTCAGTAAAAGGTAGCGAGTTGTAGTGTTAATTGTTAGCGATTTGGTCCTAGCGACTTGTCTATTGAGACAAGCCGACAAACAGTACAACTTAGTGGATTCTCCACTACGGCTAGCGACTTGGTGAAGTTAGCGACTTGCTTTCAATTTTGTTAGCGACTTGTACTTAGCATTCTTAGCGACTTGGTGTTAGCGACTTGGACCTTAGCGAGTTGCTCTTTAGCGACTTGACTGTGTAGCGACTTGGTGCTTTAGCGACTTGTGTCCAGCGACTTGGGTCTTAGCGACTTGGTCTTAGCGACTCGGTTCACAGGAATTTGAGATCTTAGCGAGTTGCTACTTAGCGACTTGGTTCAAGAATTCTTAGCGACTTGGTTGACTTTTTGTTTGTAATAAGGTTTTCTCTTGATTTAGTAAAATCCCGTGAAAGAATCTATTTTCCGGTTTAATCATAGAGTTATAAAATCCCGTATAATCTGTTAACATGTCTACCAACGTACCTACAATTATCTCCATTGTTGCTGAGGATGTTCAAGCAGCTGGTTCAGATACTCGTCCACCTATGCTTGACAGAACTGACTACGACTCTTGGGCTCAACGAATCAGATTGTACTGTCATGGAAAGGAAAATGGAGTCAACATTCTCAGATCCATTGATGAAGGACCTTATCAGATTGAGACTACAAGAGACTTAATTGATACAGCTGCAGATGGAACAATGATCTATGGAATAGACAGACCAAAGACGTATGATGAGCTCAATGATAAGGAGAAAAAGAGATTCGATGCTGATATCCGGGCTTCTAACATTATACTTCAGGGTCTTCCAAAAGATATCTACAAGCTTATCAATCACAACACTGAAGCCAAGGCAGTTTGGGATAATGTCAAGATGCTTCTCTCAGGTTCTGAATTAACCAAGGAAGACATAGAATCACAATTGTATGATGAGTTTGAGCACTTCAAGATGAAACCAGATGAGAGTGTCTATGAGTACTACGTGAGATTCCATAAGCTTATGAATGACATGAGGAACATCAAAATGACCATGCCAAACATTCAGCTGAACTCAAAGTTTGTGAACAACATGAATCCCGAATGGCACAAGTTTGTCACCTTTGTGAAGCTAACCAAAGGATTGAAGAATACAAACTATGAGCAGCTGTAAGCCTTCCTTCTTCAGAATGAGAGACATGCCATGTTTGAAAAAAGGATTCTTGATCAGTTCAAAACCAACCAGGGAGAAACAAGCTCATCAAATGATTCAACATATTTTTACACAAATGTTGGAATTACCACCAAAGCTTCTCAAGTCATACCCATGGGTAATGGTAATTACAAGCTCATCCCTGATCCAACATATAAGCCTCCTGACCCAAACACATTCATGGAAAACCTCATCAATCAACTGTCTCTCATGGTTAGTCAAAACATGAACTCTCTCACACACACCAACAATAACCTCATAACAGCATCCAATCCACACAATCAAGCTACTGTCAGAGATGGGAAGGTTATGGTGCAACCAGTTCAAGAAAGGCAGTATGAACAGGGAAGAGGTGGAGTTGGTAGAGGATATGTGGCAAATCAGAATCGTGGAAGGAATCCACATCAGGGTCAAGCTAAGCGAATTAAGTGCTACAACTGTGGTGGTGATGGAAACATAGCAAGGAACTGCACTTCTCCAAAACGCCCTCAAAATGCAGAGTACTTCAAAGACAAGATGTTACTTGTGCAAGCTCAGGATAATGGAGCTGTGTTGGATGAAGAGGAGTTGTTGTTTCTTGCTGAGGGCAATGCAAAGACATATGATGCAGATGTGGATGAGCAACCAATTCAGGAGATAGGTCATAATCATCAGAATGCCTTTCAAGTCGCCGACTGTGATGCATACGACTCTGACGTTGATGATGAACCTACTGCACAGACTATTTTCATGGCTAGCATTTCTCCAATGGTCTCTCCAAAGGTCCCCTCACCACAACAAGCTGGTCCATCCAAAGAATCAATCATCTCAGAGGTATTAAAACTATACGGTGATGTTGATGAGCAAAAGATACATGACAAAGTACAATCAACTGAAACTTTTGAGTCAGATATTGAAAATATGGGCAATATAAATGTTGTCCCATATGATCAATATATGAAACAAGGTGAAAACGAGACTGTACCAAGTGATGCATCTTCCGCAGTCAATGATGACTATATTTTTGATGAATACACTGCATGTGCCCCTGAGGATTCTGTTATTTCTGAACTAAATGCCTATAAAGAACAAGTTGCTATTTATGAACAGCATGCTAAGTTTGAGTTAACCACCCGTAAGCAGGAAATGGATGACCAAATGCGTACAATTATTAGAAAAAGTAATTTTAGAGAAGAAGTATTAAAACAAGAGTTAAGCTCCTTACAAGAAAAGCTTTCTAAAACTGCTAAGCAAAAACAAGAACTTCAAGAAAATGTTAAAATGCTTAAGCAAGAATTCAATGCTAAGGAATCAAAACTTTTGAATGATTTTTCCAATCTAAAAACATTGAAAAACAAGCTTGAAAATAAATTGTACGTACAAGGGAACACCATTCAGACTGCTCACATGATCACTAAGCATAGAGTTCTCAGCGATAAGCATAGTACCCCCATTATAAAGGAATCCAACCCTGAGTATGGTAAGAAAGCAAAAACTGCTCAAAATGTAATCTATGATGGCAATGAGATTCTTAAACCTAGACAGAAACCTAGTTGCATTGAGTGCACTGAGGAAGATAGAAAATTAGATGATGCATCTAGGGAGAAAATGGATAGGAAGCTTAACGATCCTGCGTGTAAAGAGAATAACATAACGATCAAACCCCATGATTACACTAAGGAAAATTGGATATCCTTAAACAAGTTTAAGCCTCAGACCCTATTAACCCCTGAACAAGTGTTCTGGAAAAAGGATATGGATATGCAAAAAGCTGAAAATCTTGTTGAAAAGAATCCCCCTAGTAGGAAATTGCCTCAAGCAACTGTGTATCCTCCTAATACACCAATGCATTTAGTTCCTAGATCCATTGCCACTAATAGCAAAACATTAATCAGCCTGTATGTTGTTTATCAGCTGTTTGTTGATTTTGAGAAAACGTGTAAGAAGAGAATCACACCTACAGGGATAACTGAGGGGAAAGGGGTTTTGAGCAAACTAAAGAATGTTATTTAACTGAGGTCATGCCTTTCTTCAAACAATTAAAAGGTCACTTTGAGAGTCTTCAAAAAGGGATAAATTCAGATATTAAAGAAATGGAAAAGGAATTTGATGCAATGATAGTTGAAGTCAATGATTATGAACAGGAACTCAAATATAATGAAGTTGAAAGGAAGAATTTGCACATCTTAAATGAGAATTTGATTTCGAGTTGTGTTGCTCAAGATGTGTTTTATACTGTTACTAAGCACTCTATTACTGCTTTTCGATTTCATGAATTATCTATTGCATTGAAAGTTTCCCATGATCGTGTCATTGAGCTTGAAAACAAAAACTCAGAACTAAATGAGAAAATTGATCAGGATGATCACGATAATTTGGTAAAACATCTTTCTAAACTAGAAGTTGAACATTTTGATTTACAACTAAAACATCAACATCTCAAAGAAAATGTCAAAACCTCAAATATCAAGACATCCTCAGATGTTCCAGAGTTTGATGTAGTTTTTCAGATAAACAAACGTGACGAACAGATTCAAGCTCATTGTAACACGATCAGAAAGTTGAAAGCCCAAATCTCTCAATTAAAGGGTGAAAAGAACAATGTGACTGGCTCCCAAATGCCTCCTCCTTTAGATTCACAGTATTCTCAAACTTTTCATCTTCAAAACTTAGTTAATGCTTTACAAAAGGAAAACGAGAGTTTTCTAGAAGAAAATGAAAAAGTTAAACGACACTTTAAAGAGTTATATGATTCAATGAAAGTCACTCGTGACAAAAACAACGAAAAAATAACTTCTTTACAAAAAGAAATTGAGAATCTGAGGAGTCAGGAAAAAGGGAAACTGCCACTTGTTTTTAATGAGAATGTTGCATCTAAGTCATCCTCAGACTGCAAATATACTGTGACTGTTAAATACACTCCTCCTCATCTTAGGAATAATGAACTTGTGTTTCATAACTATTTTGCTCACCTTAAGGATAGTCTAGAATGTCTCCGTGAGATTGTGGAAGAGGATTTCATAAATAAGCCTCTTGATAGAGAAATTAGGTTTGCTTGCATTCAGGCCAAACGATCTCAGGAACTGTTAGAATGCTTAAGAGCAACTTGCCCTAAATCCTTTGGTAAGAAGGATAAAATAGTTGTGCCTTGTTCTATGACTGACTTTAAGACCGCCAATCTTGATATGCCTCACTCAGTGCCTAATGTTAAGCATGTAAGCTTCAATGTGCCTTCAAGTAGTTCAGATCCTAGCACTTCTAAATCAGGAATGCAAAAAGTAGATCAACCAACTAATGTTCCCATAATTTCCTCTACAGGAGTAATCAGTGACATTAAAGCAAGCGGGTCAAAGCCTCCAGGCAATACCAAGCAAGATAGGACCTCGCATGCTAAGAATGTGCATTGGAAGAAAGTAGAAGATCACCCTAGGAATATTAAGTTTGAGTGGAATAAAACGAATCGTGTTGATTCTAGTATTAGCTATAAGCGTACTGTAATTAATTCGAATTCTGCTACTGTTCACAAACCATGTAATGATGACTGCTTGATTTCTGTTACTAATCATGAATATGGTGTGAATGTTTTGTCGAATGCTGTAAAATGCCCTGTTAAAACTGTTAATGATAAAAATCAAGCTAAGAAGGCTAAAAGGCAAAGGCGAAAGAAAGTTAGAAAACAGTGGAAACCCACAGGAAGGAAATTTAGTAATATAGGTTATCAATTGATACCTATTGGGCGTAAGGTTAATGAGTTTTGCCCTAAATTGGCTAAGTCAATGCCCACTAGAAAATGGATGCCTACTGGTAGAACCATTCCCTTAGGAAGTGAACATACTTTGAATAGGTCAAATATGGACACTAGCACTACATCTATTTCTAATGAGTCCATTGTTTCTACCTCTGATGTGGGTGTTCCAATCATTGTTACTAACCAAATGGAACCCATTCTTGCATGGGGATCCCAATTATCCAGTTATCCATTCTTGACTGTGTTCAACTGCAGATCGTTCAAATCGTTCGGTGGTACCTGGACTCAGGATGTTCCAAGCATATGACTGGAGACCGGTCGCGGCTCATGAACTTCGTGAGCAAATTCATCGGGACTGTTAGATTCGGGAACGATCATTTCGGTGCAATTATGGGTTATGGAGATTATGTTGTCGGTAATAGTATTATCTCCAGGGTATATTACGTAGAAGGTCTTGGTCATAACTTATTCTCTGTCGGTCAATTCTGTGATTCTGATCTAGAAGTGGCCTTTAGAAAACATACTTGTTTCGTTAGAGAACTTGATGGTAAAGAACTTTTAAGAGGAACACGTGGTTCAAATCTATACACCATCTCTATCGAAGATATGATGAAGTCCTCTCCAATTTGCTTGTTGTCAAAGGCTTCGAAAACAAAGTCATGGTTATGGCATCGTCGTCTCAATCACTTGAACTTCGGCACCATCAATGATCTCTCCAGAAAGGACTTAGTTGTAGGTTTACCTAGACTAAAGTATGAAAAGGATCATCTTTGTTTAGCATGCCAATTGGGAAAAAGCAAGAAGTATGCCCACAAACCCAAACCTACAAACTCAGTTACAGAAGTTCTTCATACAATTCACATGGACTTATGTGGACCCATGAGAGTGCATAATATCTTTGGGAAGAAATATGTGTTAGTTGTGGTTGATGATTACTCTCGATTCACTTGGGTTAAGTTCTTAAGGACAAAGGATGAAACTCCAAATATCATCATCAAACTTATCAAACAGCTGCAGGTTCGACTTAACAAAACTGTCAGAATCATCCGAACAGACAATGGAACTGAGTTTGTTAATAAACAACTTAGTGAGTTTTATGAAAGTGTTGGAATCAGTCATCAAAGAAGTGTTCCACGAACTCCTCAACAGAACGGTGTAGTTGAAAGACGAAATTGAACTCTTGTGGAAGCCGCAAGAACAATGCTGATTTACTCAAAGGTTCCAATGTTTCTCTGGGCTGAAGCCATTGCCACTGCATGCTACACTCAAAATCGATCCCTAATTCACACTGCTCATGGAAAAACTCCATATGAACTTGTCCACAATAGAAAACCTAATATCTCATTCCTTCGTGTGTTTGGTACATTGTGTTATCCAACTAATGAGGACCAAGACTTAGGCAAACTTAAAGCTAAAGCGGACATTGGAGTATTTGTAGGATATGCACCAAACAAAAAGGGATACCGAATTTACAACAAAAGAACCCAAAATATTATGGAAACAATTCACGTTACGTTTGATGAGCTGACCGGTCCAATGGCTCCAGGACAACCCAGTTCTGGACCCGCATCATCAAGTAGTCCCATCAGTTCTACTCTTGTTTACGACTCCTCACCAGCAACTCCTTATGTACCTCCTTCAGAAGATGATTTGAAGAAATTATTTGATCCAATGTTTGATGAACACTATGAGCCAAGTGCTAATGATATGTCAGTTCCATCAATAGAGGCTGCCTCTATCCCTGTCAATAAAGTTAACCCTTCAATATCAATGTCATTAAGTCAAAAAGCGCCTGCTGCTGATCACTCTGTCTCATCAACAAATCATCAATCATCGAGTGTACACAATGGAAATGTTGCTGCTGTTACAGATGATGAAAACCCTTTTGCTCCTCCAGAAGATGAACCTTTTGAAAACATATTTGCTCCTGAATCACCATCAGAACCATCGTCATCAGGAGATATTGACTCTGCTACTTTAGTTCCTCAACAACAACCACATGAACATCTTAGAAAATGGACACATGATCATCCATTGGACAACATCATTGGAAACCTCTCTCGTCTAGTATCCACACGGAAACAACTTGCAACCGATGCCTTATGGTGCTTCTTCAACTCCGTACTCTCTTAGATCGAACCAAAAGACGTGAAAAATGCCATGAATGAAGACAGCTGGTTCAATGCCATGCAAGAAGAAATTCATGAGTTTGATTGACTAGATGTATGGGAATTAGTACCTACTCCTGATTGTGCCATGATCATTGCTCTAAAGTGGATCTTCAAAGTAAAGCTTGATGAGCATGGTGATGTTTTGAAGAACAAGGCTCGATTGGTTGCAAAAGGATACCGTCAAGAGGAGGGTATTGACTTTGAAGAATCATTTGCTCCTGTTTCTCGTATCGAGGCAATCAGAATCTTCTTGGCTAATGCTGCAAGTAGGAACATGGTAGTCTATCAGATGGATGTAAAGACGGCGTTTCTTAACGGAGATCTTAAAGAAGTCGTATACGTCAGCCAACCGGAAGGTTTTGTGAATCCAGAGCATCCTACTCATGTCTATCGCTTGAAGAAGGCTCTTTACGGCTTGAAGCAAGCTCCAAGGACATGGTATGATACGCTATCAAACTTTCTTCTATCTACTAGATTCAGCAAAGGAGCAGTTGATCCGACATTGTTCACCAGAAAGTCAGGCAAACATTTAATTCACGTTCAAATCTATGTTGATGATATTATCTTTGCCTCGACTGACCCCAATGAATGTGACCGTTTTTCTAAGGAGATGGGCTCCAAATTTCAAATGTCAATGATGGGACAAATGTCATTTTTCTTGGGATTACAAATTTCACAAAGTCCCGGAGGCATTTTCATTAATCAATCTAAATATGCAAATGAAATTTTAAAGAAATTTGGATTTGACACTTGTGACACCGTTGACACTCCCATGGTGGAGCGTACCAAACTGGATGAGGATCACTCAGGGATCATGGTAGATCAAACGAAATATCGAAGTATGATTGGATCCCTGATGTACATCACTCCCAGTAGACCTGATATTCTGTTCGCTGTATGCATGTGTGCTAGATACCAGGCTAAGCCTACCAAAAAGCACCTTGAAGCGGTTAAACAGGTCTTTCGGTATCTCCAAGGAACCATCAACATGGGACTTTGGTACCCGAAGGACACCGGTATGTCACTAACAACATATGCAGATGCAGATCATGCAGGATGTCAAGATACTCGTCGAAGTACGTCTGGAGGTGCTCAGTTTTTGGGTGATAAACTTGTGAGCTGGTCTTCAAAGAAACAAATGAGTACTTCTATTTCCTCTACAGAGGCTGAATACATAGCCATATCATCTTGCTGTGCTCAAATCCTATGGATGAGATCCCAGTTATCTGACTATGGCTTTGAATTCAACAAAATCCCTCTGTACTGTGATAATAAAAGTGCCATTGCTCTCTCTTGCAACAACGTTCAACATTCAAGAGCCAAGCACATAGACATTCGACATCATTTCATTCGGGAACAAGTGGAAAAAGGTGTGGTGGAACTCTATTTTGTGAGGACTGAATACCAATTAGCAGACATCTTCACCAAAGCTCTTCCTAGAGAACGTTTTGAGTTTATCCTTCCACGTCTTGGTCTAAAGAGTCTACAACCGGAAACACTCAAGCATCTTCAAGAGGAAGACGAGGAGTAAAGGTCGTTATTCATCTAGCTCTTGTATATATTTATTCAAAAAGCAAAATACAAAATTTCAAAACCCACAAAAGAAAATATAAAAATATAAAATTCTCAAAAATCCATAAAAATTAGAAAATCTTGAAAAATTCCAAAAATATTGTTATTTTGTCATGTTTTTCCTTATTCGATATCATCTACGGACTTTGTGTTGTCATTCAAAGAATGTCACGGGTCTTTAGATGTTCTTCGAATGTACATAAGTTTGTTAAAAAAAAAAAATGAGGCGGAGAAAAATGGTGGTTTGTTGTTATTTCAGGCAATAACCCATTTTATAAAGTAAAGAACAGAGCCATGCTTTATCTTATTTTTCAAATCTCATGCTCTGATTCTTAAAACAAATGTTTGTCATCTAAAATACAAATGTTTATCTTTCCAAATATTTTTCCGTCTAATGATTCTTCTGAAAAATATTTGCCATCTAATGAAAACCAAATTGCTTTGAAAATACCTCGTACTCTATTATTCTTGTTAATCATCTGTGCTCATCATCTGTCAAAATCTCTATCTCTCAATCAACTACTTGTGTCATTGATTGAGGGGGAGAATGATTTCAATCGAATTAAAGAGGTTATTTTTCAAACAATTGGCACGTAAATGAGCAAGGTTATTCTTGGAAAATCAAAAAGAACAATGTTTTATACAATTAATTCAAAACCTTTGCTAATGTTATGTTTTCAAAAGATACTCTTGCATGTTTAAACAATGGAGTTTAAAGTCTGAAAATCTGATCCTTATCAGTTAAAATGTTCTTTTCAAAAGCAAGTTACTATTCTCCTCAAAAAGCTCTCAAAATTTTATTTAAATCAATAGAGATCACAACTCTCAAAGGATTTGGAAAGTGTGATCGGGGGAGAATTTGTGATTTAAATTGGATTTAAACTGATAACTTGATAATTGGTTTTATAAGTGTTTAAAGAGCTTTCCTCCCCACATGTGCCAAACGATTTAAAATTTTCCAGGCACATATTGAGGGGGAGAAAACTTTTGAAAACCTCATCCTTCCCCAATATGCTTTATCTACTTGATTTAATTAGAGAAGTGATGTTGATATCTTTTAGAAAATGGTAATCAAAGAAGTTAATTCTTCCTCTTGCCTCCGTGTGCTAAAACGATTTCAAATACATGAGGCACATGTTGAGGGGGAGCTCTTTTTCTAAAAATATCAAAAACAATTCAGGTACAAAATGCTTTGATAATATATCACAAGTATCTGGATTAATTTTCAAATGGGTTTCAATTGGTTCCAATTGCAGATGAACAATACCTAATAGACCGACCAAATTTACTTTATGTACGGTGGTATAAGGATGATAAGGTTAGATATTTGTTCCCATGATCCGCCAGAACCAGAGGGATCTACCCAGGGACAATCCACTAGTTAGTGTAGAAGTCCTTAGGTATGATGAAAAAAGGAGAAAAATGAGATATGGGAAGAGTGTGGACTGAGACTGAGCTAGTACTGGAATAAACCCAACAAGGTTCTGGTTATGAAGTCTCGGTAAGCACTGAAGGGGTTGAAGAATGAAAAAGAATTAAATGTGAAAAAGGGTGAAAAGAAATAGCCCTCCATTTATTCAACCTTAGGGCATAAACAGGGTTCAATTCATATGCTACTGGTGGTTAACAAGGTAACATCGGTATTGAAGACAAGACTTCATGGACCCAGTGACGCACTGCACTTCAACTTCCCAAACCACTCTAGTTCCTCTTAAAAGAGCTTGTTTCATTCTCACGGGGAACCGACACTATCTATCGACTTTATCTTAGAGATTGTTGATATTGAAGAAGGAGACCCTCTCCCTAGTCTCCGGCATAGGAACCAAAATATGCACAATTAAGTCTAGAGCCACGAGATCGTCAAATAAATCTCTTTAGGACACTGTCAATGAAGACTCTTTGTTTCACACAATGTGGAAAGAGAGATTATATCTTATGAGTCCTACGCATTATCCTTGTGGTATTGCCAGAACATCTGAGTGATATGCAAACATATTCACAATGAAGATGGAAAGCCTTCTGGAGCCAACATCAAACAAGCTCCTGGTGGGTGGCATGTGAGATCTATCCAATAGATCAACCATGTGACAACTAAATAGAAACAATGGGGCGATTCAATCTTTTGAATCAATCCTGGTTCAGGTTATGGATTGACGAATACCTTTGAAAAACCGGTCATTGTGCTTAAAAACTCTCTTCGTTAGCACATCGATTGTGTACTAATATTTCAAAATAAAAGGTGTTTATGATTGATAATTGATTTTCATTAAAACCTTCGTTGTATTGCAAAAACAATTTCTATTGAGCGGTACACGATTTTTTTTCAAATCTCTTTTCATCAATCAGTGAATCTCAATTCGCTGGTTCACTCACTCCGTGTTGTCTTCTTTGAGAACAGTGGGCCGTGTACCTCAATTCAACAAAAGTGATCAAAGGGGAACCGTGGGCCGTGTACCTCAAGGAAATTCTTCGGAATTATACTGATCACAGGCTGTACTTGTACTGATCAACGGGGAACCGTGGGCCGTTGATGCGTTCACCGAGCTTTAAATTTGTATGCAAGAATTACCGGTTAACTAGGAACACATTCGGGCAAGTATACCCTAGTCAAGTTGTAGTATAGTATATGGTAAATCAAGGTCGTCCCAAGAGACTTGGTTGCACTACAAGTGTCGTTTGTTTGTTTAAGCAAGTAACAAGTAACAAGTTGATGGTTATGATTGTCACGGATCAAACCAACAAGAAAAGCATTATAAGAACAAGTAACAAGTTGATGGTTATGATTGTCACGGATCAAACCAACAAGAAAAGCAATATAAGAACAAGCAAGTATCAAGACATTCATCATTATTCCAATCAAACACAAAATCTCAATAATCATATCAATAACAAACATCTTTAAATGGAAAAGTAACAAGGTTTACCCAAAGTATGAATTACAATAGGCAAAGATGAAGGATTATAGCACTCCTTCAAGCCTCCAATCAACTACAATAGTTCTACCAAGCCGGAAAATGATGTCCAAACGCCTTCGACAACCCTTGAGCACACTACACGAATTTGGCAGAGGTTTGTGGTCTTTTGGGGAAGATAAGTTGGTGTAATTGGTGGAAATTCGTCCTTAAGGGTGGAGGCTTGAATTTCACAAGGATAGTTGGTGGAAACTCGTCCTTAAGGGTGGAGGCTTGAGTTTCACACCTTTGGGGTGAAGATATTGAGAGTGGTTGTGTTCTCTCTAGGTGGAAATTCGTCCTTAAGGGTGGAGGCTTGAATTTCACACCTTTGGGGAAGGTAAGTTGAGAGAGGGATGTTGTTTTAGGTGGAAATTCGACCTTAAGGGTGGAGGCTTGAATTTCACACCTAGAGATGGAGTGGTGGATGAAAGGGATGAGAAAGATGGAGAAGGGATGATGAAATGAGGTGCCAAATGGGTCTATTTATACTACCACCAAGGCTTAGGGTATTCAATGCATTTCTTGGAGGCCAAGGAGCTTGGAAGGGACTAGAAACCATGTAGGAAGGGACTAGAATCATTTGGAACACGTTTGGAGTCTTAGTAGTGCAGAAATGGCTGAAACAGGACCTCCAACCGGATCCGGTTGAGCTCCAACCGAATCGGTTGGTCTTCTGACCATTCTCCAACCGGATCCGGTTACGGGACTCGACCGATCGGTTGGAGCAAAAATCATAAAAAGTCATAAACACGAAAGTTGTAGATCTTTCTCTTAGCTTTCCGTGGCCGCAAACGGGGGGTCAAACGGAGTCCGTATGCCAAAGTTATGGCCAAAATGGTGAAGGTGTGTCGGGAACAACGAGTCTTCCAATATGTCTTCGTTTTAGCTTCTTTTCTTCATTTCTTTCTCGTTTTCCTTCTTGAACTTTATTCTTTAGTCTTTGGACCACTAACTTGATGACTTTATCTTCTCGAATATACTCCACAAGTCTTGCTTTTGTCGGGAATTCTTCGTAAATGGAGAAATCTTCGTGTTTTACTTCTTTTTCCGTCTTTTTCTCCACTTTCCTGTACTTGGCTACAAATGAACTAGCAAACGCACTTTTGTATGATTAAGCATTGAAAGCATATGATTATAACCAAATAACACACATAAAAGCACAGATAACGCTACTAAAAACATGCACAATTTGAGCGTTATCAAATTCCCCCACACTTAAACTTTGCTTGCCCTCAAGCAAATCTAAGAAAAGAAAAATAAACTACAAACCGAAATGACAAAACGAAAAGAAAATATTAAAAAAAATATTTTTGGTTTTTATAGGTTTTTTTTTTTTTTTTTTTTTTTTTTTTTTTTTTTTTTTTTTTTTTTTTAAATAAATATAAAAATAAGCGAAAAATGAGCGCAAACTCCCCCACACTTAAGGTTTTGCTTGCCCTCAAGCAAATCTAGAAATAAGAAAAATAAATCCCACATGGTGCATGAAATATGATTAGAAAAATGCGATGCAAATCTACCAAGTACAAGTACGAGATATGATTCATCGTTTTAAGCTTTTAGAGGTGAAAAACCGAGATGTTTGACAATACCTTATAAATTTTCTCGCTTGATAACATGGCTAAGCACCTCACGAAAAAGAACGGATGTATAATTCACTCAACACTCAATTTATATAGTAATGGATAGTATTAAGGAATAGTACACTCATATTGCTCAGTCATGATCTAAATATTACCATAGGCTTGTACAAGAAACAAAACTCCACCGACGTGGCGTAAGCACCAAGCGTAAACATCTAAAGAGGGCTTTTATTCGGGTTATAACGATTAGGCTTCGGGTGATTAAAGGGTATGGATAAGGCATGGGATTGTTTAATGAAATTGGTGTTAAAAGAAAAATAAAGTCAAGTCTAATACCCATGTTGCTAGTTACCGAACAATCCGCGAACCCGAAAATGATTATAGTTACAATCTTCTCCTCTTCAAATATCGATCACCAAATAAATATATCACGTCTTAGCACATTGGCTAATCGATATCTCAAACATACTTCTTCTTCCTTCATCTACATAATAATATAGCACATTGTCATCACATATATTTTTTTTTTCTCTTTGACTTATTCTTTTTTCTTTCTTTTTTTTTTTTTCGCATTTTTTTTTTCTTCATATACATCACATCTCCCCCACACTTCGTATAAGCATACACCACAAAAATACAAATATGAAGTTGCGCACCTTCATCTTTGTCGGAATGGCACACACAAATGGCAAAGTTCGGCTAACTCATAATCATAAAAAACAATCCAATCATACCAAGCAACTAGCAACCAACCATTTAGACATTGACAAGGGGTAGGCTAAGGTTTAAAGTGTAAAATATTTTTGTATTTTTTAGAGTGGATGTAAGAAAAAGAAAAGAATGGCTCAAAGGGTGTGCTAAGGGTATCTAGCGCTAAATATGAGCGCTAACAAATGGGTCCATGTGGGTGGTTAACTAACCGATGTGGCTAGCTAATATATCATTAGATGTAAACGGAAGGCCATTTGGTTTTATTCCTAAGGTTGCCTCTTTATCACGCATAAACACTTATATCACACGAATGTGATCTTACTGCGGTCTGGTAATGATTTGCAAGTACAAGTTCTAGAATAAATAAAATCACCGGCACACTCATAGCAAAATATTCAAGCATAAAAGATGTATGCTAATAAGAAATAGGCTCAAATCCTCACAATTTAGTGGAAAGGGTTATAAAATGTGCTAGCAAATGTCATCGATCCCAGAATGGATTGCAATATTAATCGAGACACGTCTCAAGTTTTTCAAAAATTACCGATTTCACCAGTGGGTTGATCCAGTTATTCTAATATATTAACCTATACGCGTGAAAACAACTAGATCATAAGGGCAAACAAATTCACAAAATTTTAAAAGTTGGCCCAAACATTTGGAAATTGAAAACGAGTTTCGCTTTTCAAAATAATATTTTCCCCCACACTTAAGTTAAGCACACAAAAGAAAAAAAAAAACTTAATGAATATATATATATTTTTTTTTTTTTTTTTTTTAATTTTTTAATTTTTTTTTTTTTTTTTTTTTCACCAAACATGACTTATTCTTGTCCCACGAGTTCTCGGTAGCTCCATTGAAACGCACAAAGAAGCGGAGAAGCAGGTCAGCGCGAAGCTTATTAAAAACCAAACTTCTTTAGGGAATCAAGGAGACCCGCCTTATACCTCTCACACAGTTTGTTTACAATGGGTGAGCCTTACTTTCGAGGGATTTGAAAAAGTTAATTTATTAAAATAATTTACCAAACAAAAACAAACAAAGGAAAAATAACAAAGAAACAAAATAAAGCAATTGTGAAAACTTCAAAGCATGTAAAGATAGGGAAAATTTTAAATAATAAGTCTAAGTGAAACGAAACCTCTCGGGCTAAACATCACGATCGAACTCCATATGATAAGGTGCTAAGCAAACGCTAGCATAAGCGTGTGAGATCAATCGATTTCTCATCCAACATGTCCAATCAAGAGTATAAGGTCTCCAACAATCCAATCAATCCTTCCTCCAAGAGCTTATTAAATCTGAAAAAAAACAAAATAAACTACAAAAACGCGTAAAATTCTAAAGCTCACTTTCGTAGGCATCACGGTTGCATTTAGCGTATGCAACAAGCCTTTAAACCCCTCGGTGGCCCGAGTGGACGAGTTATAGTCTCGTGAGGGTTTCCAGTGAACATACCCACAAAGTTCAAAACACTTTATTTTTTATTTTTTTTAAAAAAACAAGTACTTATTTATTCACAATGTACCAAATTAACAAAATTTAAAAAGGAAAAACCAAATAAAAGAAATGATACTCTTGCAAAAACGAAAAGACATTAAAACTTATTTAATCTAAACACAAACACACAAAAACAAAAAAAACAACAATTGAAAACGGATTTTTTTTTTTTTTTTTTTTTTTTTTTTTTTTTGACAGAATAGTCCAGCCGAATCGGTTACAGGGTGTAACCGATCGGTTGGAATGAACCAAACTGTGACCAATCCTTCCAACCGAACCGGTTACGGGTTGTAACTGATCGGTTGGAGGAGATTTTCTAATTTTTTTTTTTTTTTTTTTTTTTTTTTTTTAACCAGTTTTATTTCAAAACTTTTTATTGACAAAATAAAATAAGAACACAGAAAGGTAACAAACATAAAATAAACACAAGTAAACAAAACACATAAACACACATGAACTAGAATAACATCAAAAACATAAAACGACACGTAAAACAAATAGAAGCACCATCACAGAAAAACGACAATCACATAGACACAAGCACACACAATTAGTCACGTAACACAAATCAAACAAGATAATCTAAAACAAGATAATCTTATTCAAAATTAATACGAAACCAATCTAAACAAAAATAACAAAAACAAATAACATTGAGACATGCAAGAGATCATATAACATATAAAACATAAAACACAAGAAACAAGAAACACAAAAAATAATTTTTTTTTTTTTTTTTTTTTTTTTTTTTTTTTTTTTTTTTTTTTTTAACAGAACACACAACCGGATCCGGTTACGGGTAGTGACCGATCGGTTGTAGTGGTTTTATTAAGTACGAAGCTTCCAACCGATCCGGTTGGAGTGACAACCGATTCGGTTGGTTGATTCTGGGTGGTTTTGGTGGTTTTTTCGCAAACATTTTCGAGCACATTAGAAAGCAATCATTGAAATGAGCATTTTAGAACACATGAAACGAAATCCCAACATCAAAAACATGATTTTGATGCAAAGATCATTTGAGCAATTATGAGAAATTAGAGATTTTGGAAAAAGACAAGCATTCAAGCAATCTTCATGAGCAAACATCAAGAGCAATCAAACAAGAGCAAAGAAACAATCATTCATGAGCAAAAGCAATTTAGCATTCAAACAAACAAACACCTAAGAACAAAAACCAAATCCCCGGCAACGGCGCCAAAAACTTGATGCATTCACCGAGCTTTAAATTTGTATGCAAGAATTACCGGTTAACTAGGAACACATTCGGGCAAGTATACCCTAGTCAAGTTGTAGTATAGTATATGGTAAATCAAGGTCGTCCCAAGAGACTTGGTTGCACTACAAGTGTCGTTTGTTTGTTTAAGCAAGTAACAAGTAACAAGTTGATGGTTATGATTGTCACGGATCAAACCAACAAGAAAAGCATTATAAGAACAAGTAACAAGTTGATGGTTATGATTGTCACGGATCAAACCAACAAGAAAAGCAATATAAGAACAAGCAAGTATCAAGACATTCATCATTATTCCAATCAAACACAAAATCTCAATAATCATATCAATAACAAACATCTTTAAATGGAAAAGTAACAAGGTTTACCCAAAGTATGAATTACAATAGGCAAAGATGAAGGATTATAGCACTCCTTCAAGCCTCCAATCAACTACAATAGTTCTACCAAGCCGGAAAATGATGTCCAAACGCCTTCGACAACCCTTGAGCACACTACACGAATTTGGCAGAGGTTTGTGGTCTTTTGGGGAAGATAAGTTGGTGTAATTGGTGGAAATTCGTCCTTAAGGGTGGAGGCTTGAATTTCACAAGGATAGTTGGTGGAAACTCGTCCTTAAGGGTGGAGGCTTGAGTTTCACACCTTTGGGGTGAAGATATTGAGAGTGGTTGTGTTCTCTCTAGGTGGAAATTCGTCCTTAAGGGTGGAGGCTTGAATTTCACACCTTTGGGGAAGGTAAGTTGAGAGAGGGATGTTGTTTTAGGTGGAAATTCGTCCTTAAGGGTGGAGGCTTGAATTTCACACCTAGAGATGGAGTGGTGGATGAAAGGGATGAGAAAGATGGAGAAGGGATGATGAAATGAGGTGCCAAATGGGTCTATTTATACTACCACCAAGGCTTAGGGTATTCAATGCATTTCTTGGAGGCCAAGGAGCTTGGAAGGGACTAGAAACCATGTAGGAAGGGACTAGAATCATTTGGAACACGTTTGGAGTCTTAGTAGTGCAGAAATGGCTGAAACAGGACCTCCAACCGGATCCGGTTGAGCTCCAACCGAATCGGTTGGTCTTCTGACCATTCTCCAACCGGATCCGGTTACGGGACTCGACCGATCGGTTGGAGCAAAAATCATAAAAAGTCATAAACACGAAAGTTGTAGATCTTTCTCTTAGCTTTCCGTGGCCGCAAACGGGGGGTCAAACGGAGTCCGTATGCCAAAGTTATGGCCAAAATGGTGAAGGTGTGTCGGGAACAACGAGTCTTCCAATATGTCTTCGTTTTAGCTTCTTTTCTTCATTTCTTTCTCGTTTTCCCTCTTGAACTTTATTCTTTAGTCTTTGGACCACTAACTTGATGACTTTATCTTCTCGAATATACTCCACAAGTCTTGCTTTTGTCGGGAATTCTTCGTAAATGGAGAAATCTTCGTGTTTTACTTCTTTTTCCGTCTTTTTCTCCACTTTCCTGTACTTGGCTACAAATGAACTAGCAAACGCACTTTTGTATGATTAAGCATTGAAAGCATATGATTATAACCAAATAACACACATAAAAGCACAGATAACGCTACTAAAAACATGCACAATTTGAGCGTTATCAGCCGTGTACCTCAATTCAACAAAAGTGATCAAAGACACTTTCGTGCACTTTATTGCTAACTGTTGTATGCAGGTACGCCCGACGTTTGCAGCTGATCAGAATGAAGCGGTCAATCCATAGCCGCATGCTCACACTACACATTCATCTCTAAAGAAATCATGATAAGTGCTTCAACAACTCTGATACTTTCACTCCATGCTTCTGCTATGCTGCTGCAAATATCATGAATCAGTAAAAGCTTCCGCTACTCTGATGAGAATATATCATGATCCAGAATGTGAGCATGTCGGTCCAAATGTCACAACATCACAGAATACCAACACCACAATGGATGAGTCAGAGATTTATGATTAGTTGATGATCTCAATATCATCACGTGGATCAGTTAAAGACCTCCACTTAAAATTATCCAAACATGCGGAACATGAAGAATCAAAGACTACGAGCTACTGAGCAAAGAACTTAATCAAGAATCCTAGAACAATCTAATGTAATATCTGTTTGTATTCATTGTAAATTGAGGTGACCTCCCTTAGGGGGGAGATTGTTAGGAATTAGAAAATTCAGTCATTAAAGAGTCGGTCACCTTAAGTGTATGTATTCGATAGAAAGCTCGTAGTCGTAGTCGAGTTATGTTAGTAAGTAGTTTGTTAAGTAACACCGTAGAGGACGGACGGGTTTTTACCCACTGTATGCCTGATCCACAGCCCGTAGGTGGCGTTTATTTGTAAGACACTATAAATACCCTCTACCTCCCAAGGTAGAGGGTTGGATCTTCAATACCATTTTTCTTTGTTTCACATAGTTCCCAACTCTCTTCCTTTTCTCTCTCTAGAACTTTCTCTCTCTAAACATCTTGAACGCCACTTGTGATTATGGTTTAATGTGTTTGTGAAATCCTATATCCTACAAGTGTTTTGAGTTAGAAAGATGCGTTGAATGATTGTTTTAGCAAGGTTTGACATAATCTATCACCCGGATCCCACGGTTCCCTCCTTAGGGGAATCCGTCTAGGCTAATCCTAGGGATCTGGCTCTCAGCAGCTATGGAAGAGTAGAAATGATGTTTCTAAGGTCTATATCATCTTGAGTGTTTCAGTCCTCTTAAGTGTCTTAAATGAAGGGGTGCTTAAGTGATGTAGATAATGATTGCCTTTTATGGAAGGGATTGGAACTTTCATGAGTACCAATGAATGAACAAGGATGACACTAAAGATTTTGAGAGTGTCAAGTGAAGCTAAATGATCCTAGAGATCAGATAGTGACTTAGATAAATCCTTTGGAAAATATCCTAGAGACTTAAGATGGAAAAACTAGGATTTGATCAATTTTGACCAATTTTGTCGTAAGGATGATTATGATCGATTTTCCTATAAAAGGTTTCCAACGTTTAGATATGAGGGACCATTGTAAAAAATGATGTGTGAGCTTAAGAGCGGAAGAGTAATGGATTAAAATGAAACGATAGATCTACAAGCATCTTTGGGTGTGATCTAGGTGAGTTTATGTGTGAGTGGGAAGGATCTACTTAACTTGATAAGGACTTAATTTGCCTTAAGACACTATGTTTAGCTTAGTGTGAGGTGTTCTAAGGATATGTTTGAAATACAATGCTTGCAATTGCATTTTCTGTTTGTCGGATCCCACGGTTCCCTAGATGTAGGGATCCGTCTAGCACAAACTTTGGGATCTGTCCATCTGCCCAGCAGAACCTTTACTAAAGGTATGCAATGATCTTGACAATGCATTATATTCCAAGGTTAGTTTAAAGGGGTTCTAACACTAAGATATCAAATGTAAGATGTTTTATTTCATGAAGGAAATATGATTACATTGATAAAGCACGAGTACAAGAGGACTGATCCTATTTGAAATACTACTATGTTCCTTGAGTGTTTTCGCTAGGAGGATCATCATTTTGATGAGTGTTGGTGGAGTCAAGAATGAAGAAAGTCTTCATGAGAGATATGTTTAGCGGTTCAATCATATTGTTCACAAGTACGTACAACGGACTTTGAAATTGAGGATGAAAGTGCATAACGTTATGATAGAGGCGCGTCAAGAACATTCCATAAGGGATGAGTTTATTCTTGGAGCCTTGAAGATTTACAATTCGCCTTGCGAAGAAGTAGGCTAGATTGTATGGTTGTTGTGTTAGCAAACAATACAATATGTGAGCACAACAAGCGGGAAGGATTTCTCGATTTCCCCTAAGACTCCAAACATTTTCACGTAGGATGAGTGCAAGGGGCTTGTACTCTTCTCGGATTTCCCATGTGAAGATAATGTTTGGATCGGAGTAATATGGTCGAGGTTTGCATATTATGCGATGTAAATCTTCCGGGGAGGGTACGTGTGAACAATATGGACTATTTTCTTCACGAAAGTTGAAGAGAGAATCAAGTGACCAATCTTCGGTGAAGGCACATTGTCCATGATTTGGAATTCGGAGGATGTGAGCAAAATGCCCAAGGGTTAAAGTAAACTTTTGGTTTTTGATATAAAACCAAAGGGATAGAGAGCGATCCTCGTTACGAACGAGTTCAACTTGATGAAAGAATTCCATTATGAACCTTGGACATATCTTCTCGTTGATTTCAAGAAGACATTCTAGTCCTATGGCTCGGAAGGAGGTATTGATACCTTCTTCGAATTGTAGAGAGGTGTCTACAATACGTCCTTCGTGGAAGTGACGGTTTTCGAGGTTATTGAACCCACGGACATGAATGGCAGGTGTGTTGGGTTCAAGGGAGATGTTCGGAGTGTAGACGCTAGTGAGTGAAAAATCAAACTCATATTCATGCGTCATAGTTGAACCTATAGAAATGAAGAGTTAATAGAAAGTGATGTTTGTGGTCAACCTATGATTATCTAATGTTTTTACTAGATTTTTATTAATAATGATTTTTAACAACAATGACACTTAACTCACTTATGGTTTTGACATTCTAGTGGAGTATTACTTTTTGGAAGAAAAGTGGTTTTTAATTTGCATGAGAGGAAAAAAAATGTTCTCCATTAGGACGGATCCCACGGTTCCTTTACAAAAGGGATCCAACTAGTATATCTTCCGGGATCCGTAGTTCTGTAGTTACAGAAACAGATTTTATGATGAAAAGCATAGGTTTTTAGATCTCATAGTTTTATATCAAGATATGTGTTTTAGCCTACATTTTCTTTTAACATGCATACATGACTTCTAATGTATCACGAGAGAAAGAAATAAAACAAAGAGAGATGATAAACAACTTATGATAATAACCTAGATAAACTTAGATTATTAGTAATATTTCATTTCAATGCTAAGGATGATACAAAAGATTGGGTATATAACCCCAATGTAGATTAACAACACAAAGTAAATGTCTCAGTATGTGAACTTCATCATAGGGAACACAAGTGCGATGAGTGTTAGGGCGATGAGCACGAGGGCGATGTAAACCATGTTGAAGATGATCCTTCTTGATTTCGGTTGAGACGAAATGGAGAGGAAGATGAAGTTTTGAATGAGAGAAATTTTTGAAATTGGAAGATTTGAAAAAGTGTGGATAGAGTGATTGACGGTGGGAGTATTTATGGGAAAGGAGGAATTTTTGAGATTCGTGTTTTGTTTTATTGTTTAGAGAGATATGATTTTTGGATTAAGTGAGGGAAAACACAAGTTTTATAAACCATGATTTTTAGACGAAAGAGTGACACGTATGTGAGAAAAAGGCTTCCTAATGAAGCTTCATGTAATACATGTATATGCACAAAAGATAATCATATAAATACCTAAATAGGCATACTTAATTATCAAGCAAAATAAAAAGAAAATCATACCTCTAGCGCACTTAGGAATGTCTTTACAAATGACACAACAAATGTCACTTAGACGATTCTCGCTCCTTTGCGTTTAAGATACCTTCTTAAGGAAGGTATTCTTGTTACCAAGTGATTCCTATAGCTTGGTGGGTATGAGCTTTGACTAATCAACATGACAAAGAAGATTAGTGCAACTAAATGAAAAAGAGAATAAGAAAAATGTTGTTATCAAATCAACATCCAAACATATAGTTTTAAAAGACATGGTGTTTGTTTTTATGAAAAACCTTCTTTGTAGTTTTCAATTAACCATGGATCGTATCAAGTTTTTAAAGTACAATATACTTCAAGAAACTTGGTAACGAAGTTCTGATGCCAATTGTGGAAAACTAGAAGGGGGGGGGGTTGAATAGTTTTGCCAATTAAAACTTCCTTTTAAACTATTTAGATCGACTTATGTCAATCTATTTGGACGTGTGTGTTGGATGTTGATAAACAAGCATATAAAAGTATGTAATGAAAAGATAAGAGTAAGAAGCACAAAACCACAACGCGAGTATTTATAGTGGTTCGGCTACAAGGATACCTTCCTTGCCCTACTCCACTCCCCGAGTCACCTACTCGAGAGTTCGTAAACAATACACCAATCTCCTTATGGCGGAGAAGCCTTCACAACGTCGCCTACCCTTTTTTCGGTGCTAGGCTAACCACCGGGTCTTTCACTCCAAGGTGAACCACACCTACACAACGTCGCCTACCCTTTATAAGGTACTAGGCTAAGCACCTAGTTCTTTCATACCAAGGTGAACCACACCTACACAACGTCGCCTACCCTTTATTAGGTACTAGGCTAAGCACCTAGTTCCATTGCAATAGAGGAACTACTACCCATCACTACACCAACGAGTAATCCCAAAGGAGATCCACTCCTTTTTACAACATCATCAAGGATATCAATATCCTTGGATCTAGTACTAGTCTATCTTGTGCATCGAAACACACCATATCGAATGTACATCTAAGACACCTTTCACTAATGCCTTTAACTAGATCTTTAAGACACCCTTTACTAATGTCTCGTGTCTTGATTTCTAAGCACCCTTCAATAATGCTTCTAGTCTTGACTTCTAAGCACCTACCACAAGTGCTAATGATGTGGACGATAGATACCCTTCACTAATATCTTCGTCTTGACACTTGAGACACCTTTCACAAATGTCTTCAACACTTATTAGGAAAAGAAAAACAATCATCAACAAGAAGACTTCAGTAGTCTTGATGATGAGGAAGCATGGCAACTCATGGATTTGAGCTTGCTCGGCTTCAAAGGTGGTGATCTCGCCTTTAAGAAGAACCTAGAAGATCACACAAAAACAAAACTACAAACATAGATCTCTTGGATCTGAGGTTAGAGAGTTTTCAACTCTAGGGGAAAGTTTGTTAGAAAGGGGTGAGCAACAATGAAGAAATGGCTCACTATTTATAGAAGAAAAAATCTACTGTTCCCCGGATCCCACGGATCCCTCCTACAAGGGATCCTTCTAGCGTAAAGCTAGGGATCCGT
Source organism: Chrysanthemum seticuspe (assembly GCA_019973895.1). Lineage (NCBI taxonomy): Eukaryota > Viridiplantae > Streptophyta > Magnoliopsida > Asterales > Asteraceae > Chrysanthemum > Chrysanthemum seticuspe. Next base: position 50,626,012 of record BPTQ01000008.1, read on the forward strand.
GGGACGCTCCTCTTTACCCATGGGTATTTTGGTTATGGGTCATGGGTTGATCCATGGGTCTTTAGCTAGATACAATGTATCTCTTGAGTGCAATGCACCTAGTCACATGGGTATGGGTCAAAACCATGGGTTATGGATATTATCCATGTATGATATAAGCATGATGTCATGCAATGGGTTATGGGTCAAGCTCCATGGGTCATGGGCTTTGGGTTGTACCTAACTACATTCAATGTATTTGCCCAATGGGTTATGATACTTAAGTTTCTACCCATTTATATTACCCACTATACTACATACTAGTTATGTGTATATTTTACCCAAATATGTAAACACTAGTTGTTGTACATATGTAATATTAATTCATAAAATCACTTATACTTGTTTTAGTGTTTTATGTGAAAATTTGAATATGTTAGAAACTATTAGTTCAAGCCATTTACGTATTTTATTTGTTTCGTTAAAATGATTTTACGTTTGTTATCGACAAAACATTAGAAGATCGTAAAATATAAATAAACGTTTTTATGGCTTATTTGTATTAACAGTATCTATATAACTTTTTAAACAAAAAATTCTTTTGTATTTAAAGTTAATTATATTAAGATTTTTTTTTAAAAAAACACATTTTTATCTAATAGAATAACCTCACTGAAAACCAACAACCTACCCGTTTAATCGAGTTAACTAGTTGTTTTATAAGCGTTACACCGTTTGAACAATTTTTATACCATGAATGTGAAATTAATGCAATGTTTTTTCATGTATGCAAGATAGTGAAGTTTATACCATTTTGATAACATACATACCATTTTAGTGAATTTTATACATTTTTCGAGCAAAATATTTTTAGTTAAATATACACCATTTTTGTCAATAGTATACTACATTTGTGACTTTTTTCGTATTCATTTGAATTTATACCCATTATTGAAATGTACATTAGTTTAGTGAGGAATTTTCAAGTTTCGTATTGATGTTTAGTGTTTAAAATTGAGGTTTACTTGACCAGTTGTGATACATGTGACTAAAATCTCTTGACCAATTCTAAATATATAAGACACAAGTACGCTCTTTCTTTTCTCAAAATAATCATGCTAAACAAAAAATAAAAGACCGAAATGCCACAAATACATGACCGAAAAAGGTATTTGGTGTGGTTTCATGGGTGTCATTTTCGGTAAGCGTCATCGAAGTACACCTTCAGTGCCATGACTTGAAGCACCGAAATAGCACATCGAACCAAAGTTCCTGACAATCACTTTCTCTCTCTAAAACCATTCTGTCACCGAAATAGCACCTTCATTGCTTCATGGAATGTTCAGAGGATCTGTGACTCCCTAAAACAAAATGAGGTTAAAAAGTTTATTAGTAGGAATAATATTAGTATATGTGGTATTATTGAGAATCACCTTAGGAAATTTTTTGTTAATAAGGCGTGTAATGAAGTATTTGGGGATTAGAAATGGGTGTCAAACTCTGTAGATAATAGCAAAATGTGTAGGATAGTTGTAGGGTGGGATCCATCTATCACTAGCCCTAAACTATTGTCTCAGACCAACCAAGTGATGCATTTTTTGGTCAAATGTAATGAGAATGACAAGCAAATTTATGTTTCCTTTATATATGGTGATAACAATACCATTATTAGAAGGGCTTTGTGGGATGATTTAGTTGGCCATAAGAGGTGTTAGACTTGAATCCCTTTTAAAAATTGGCCCTACCCTAGACGAAATTGACTAAAACTAATGTGTTTGACTAAGCGGATAAAGTATATTTGAGTAAGTTTGACTACGAATTTATAAGTTCTAAGGCTTTACGTGATTGAATAGTCATAGTATTGCGTAATGTGGTTTTAGAAGTATTACGTGGCATAAGTAAAAAGGAAAAGAACTTGAGGGACCTAAGCTGCCTGAATCGTAAACTGGCACTAAAACCACCTTGTTCTAGTACTAGAACCAACTTATTCTAGTATTAAGACAAAATTGTTATAGTACTAGAGGGGCTATTCTTGCCAAAACCTCAAACTAGCTCTATCACCCACTTGTTCTAGTACCAAGAATGAATTATTATCGTGTCATAGGGACTAAAGGTTTCAACTAGGCAAAGTTCTAACTAATAAGTGTCTAGAGAATTCCTAGACTTTTTATAAACTTCTCATTTTGTCTAGTGTAATGTGTGTGTGTCGGTTTGCAAAGAAAAAAGGGAGGGAAGATGAAGCCTTTATGATCTCTAATGGTGTGTTCTAACCCAAAAAGCTTGTACCTAGCAATTATCCTACATCAAATTGCAAATTGAGGATGATGATGATTTTGATGTTGGAATAAGTTATATGGTAACTTAGCTTGGAGCTAAGGTAAGTACAATGATGATAACATGGTGTTATAGTGATTTCTAATATATTATGTGTTATGTATGCTTGTGTTAAGTGATAGGAGACTTGTGATATGTTTAAGCGGTTTGAGATGGATGCGACTAAGGTGATGATTTGGTGTTATAGAGTAAGTTGATCTTATGTGTTCAAGTAAGAGTAGTGCGTTAAGATTTGGAATAAGTATTTGATATATGTGATGCTTATATGTTTGAGTGATTTATAATTGTATGTTATAATTGTTTTACTTACTAAGCGTAATCACTTACCGTTGTAGTTAACAAAGTTTTGTAGGTGTTCATGAGATGATGATATGGCTTGGATTAAAGCCTAAGGAATGTGTGGAAAACTAGAAGGCGGGGGGGGGGGGGGGGGGGGTTGAATAGTTTTACCAATTAATACTCGTTTTAAACTATTTAGATCGACTTATGTCAATCTATTTGGATGTGTGTTGGATGTTGATAAACAAACATATAGAAATATAAATATGTAATGAAAAGATAAAAAGTAAGAAGCACAAAACCACAACGCGAGTATTTATAGTGGTTCGGCTACAAGGACACCTTCCTTTCCCTACTCCACTCCCCGAGTCACCTACTCGAGAGTTCGTAATTACTACACAACACCGACTCCTTATGGTGGAGAAACCTTCACAACGTTGCCTACTCTTTTTCCGGTACTAGGCTAACCACCGGGTCCTTTTCACCAAGGAGAACCAATCCTATCACAACGTCGCCTACCCTTTATCCGGTACTAGGCTAGATACCGAGTTCCATTACAATGGAGGAACTACTACCCAACACTACACCAATCACCTAACCCCGAAGGAGACCAACTCCTTATTACAACATCATCAAGGATATCAATATCCTTGGATCCAATACTAATCTATCTTGTACATCGAAACACACCATATCGAATGTACATCTTAGGCACCTTTCACTAATGCCTTTTACTAGATCTTCAAGACACCCTTCACTAATGTCTTGTGGCTTGACTTCTAGGCACCTTTCACTAATGCCTACAACACGGACGATCGACACCCTTCGCTAATGTCTCCGTCTTGACACTTGAGACATCTTTCACTAATGTCTTCAGCACTACACTTCTTAGAGAAAGAACCATCAACAAGATAACTTCAGTAGTCTTGATGATGAGGAAGTATGGCAACTCATGGACTTGAGCTTGCTTGACTTCAAAGGTGGTGATCTCGCCTTTAAGAGAAACCTAGAGAATTACACAAAAGCAAAGCTACATACATAGATCACTTGGATCTGGGGTTAGAGAGTTTTTAACTCAAGGAGAAAGTATGTGAGAAAGGGGTGTGAAACAAAGAAGAAACGGCTCACTATTTATAGAGAGAAAACGTCTTTTGTTCCACGGATCCCTCCCATAAGGGATCCGTCTAGTGTAAAGCTAGGGATCCGTGGGACGCTCCTCTTTGCCCATGCGTATTTTGGTTGTGGGTCATGGGTCATGGGTTATGGGTTGATCCATGGGTATTTTCTTTAGATACAATGTACCTAATGGGTGCAATGCACCTAGTCAAATGGGTATGGGTCAATACCATGGGTTATGGATATGCTCCATGGGTTGTAGTTTTTACCCATTTATAATACATACTAGTTATTTATATATTTGCCCAATATGTAAACACTAGTTGTTGTACATATGTATTACTAAATCATAAAATCACTTATACTTGTTTTAGTGTTTAGAAAACGTAAGTGTGTTAGAAAACTATCAGCTCAAACCATTTACGTATTTTATTTGTTTCGTTAAACTGATTTTACGTTTGTTATCGACAAAACATAAGAAGATCGTAAAATATAAATAAACGTTTTTACGGCTTATTTGTATTAACAATCTCCCCCTTTTTGTTGATGAAAAAACATAAAATTAGTTTAAGGAAAAACTAAAATTCGTAAAAGTTTAAGTTTGTAGTTTTTACTTTCTTCTCCCCCTTTTTGTCGAAACAAAAAGAGCTTCGAAAAGAAACTAACACATTTTTTTAAGAAAAACATGTGAAAATTAGAAAAGAAAGAAAAATAGAGAGTAAATAACGGGAAAGGATCTCGTCTTAACTCCCCCTTGACGAGTCCATCCCTATGTGAGGGCGTCAAGAAAGATAATACTAATGCTAGTTCATTTGCAACTAAGTTTGCAAAAGTTTTCGTCTATGTGACGAATATGCTCCGCCTTGATGATTCCAACTTTGCAAAGGGACGTCATGAAATGTAATCCTAATATTGCAAGTGATTTTGCAATGTATTGCATTGACACAAAGCTCCCCTAGCTTTAGGGTGTCAAAGTCTTCATGTGTAAATTGAATAACTACAAAACAAAGGTTAGAAAATAAGTATAATGCATAATTTCCTGCAAATATGACTCAAGTTAGTAGAAAAATAGTTTTCTGTCTCACGGATCCCACGGTTCCCTCCTTGTAGGGAACCGTCTAAGCAAATTTCAGGGATCCGTCTGGCTGATGACTAAATTCAGCAATGGTGATATAACAAATAATGTTAACATCAAAGTGAGATATGTATTATACAACATAATCATATACTCAGAAATATAGCAAGTAGCATGTAATTTCATTTAATAAAACTAGAGGTATGATATACATGACTCTAAAAACTAAGAAAATGAGCGATACATGACTTGGAATTACTAGACTTATCTAAGTAACGCTTGATACTAGGACACCACTAAAATCCTATAGCTCAAGTTTGTTTAGGTTTAATCTCGTTGAAACGTTCGAGGAGGTGATAGAACATGAAACGTTGATCTTCCCGTACTTCATGTATCAAACTTCCAAAATGTTGACAATGATAACAATCTTTGTCATGGCTAGGTAGTGGTGGTGGAAGAAAAGAAATTGCTTGATGCGAAGGATCAAGTGAAGCGGGTTGAGGAGCCTCAAACGACGGAGGGATTGGTGGAGGCGCATTTGAAGATGACTCGACCAAGAATGATGGTGGTGGTAGAGAAGTGTCCACTTCCATATGGTCGGGTGGTTGAATTTCATAGTTTCTCATAATCCAAATGGGATTATTTGATGGTGACGGCGAAAAGAAAGCCGGAGCTAGTGTTGTCTCAACACCTTGATTTTGTACCATTAGTCCTCCTAATGAGGAGAATGTTGTTGGTGGAGGAGGATGAGACGGCCTAGGAGGCAAATCCTCTAAATTGTAGATGTGTGGCGATGAGAGTGGAGTTGTGAATGAAATAGCTCTAGGCACCAATGGTGATGGTTTAGTAGAAATGGGATTGTTTGGTTTAGGAGGTATGGTGGTGTTTGGCATAGGTAGTTTTGTGGGAACTATCCTTTTAGGGATTGGTTTGATTGGTGGAGGAGAAATCCTTGCATTTGTGGACTTGACCGGGGATGATTCGGTTGAAGAGATTTCGTGTACAATACGAGCAATTTTCTTGGGTGGTTCTTTGGTGGATGAGTTACCACTTGGAGCTTTCCTCATGATGAGATGATTTCAAGAGGTTTATAAAGATTTCTAAGTGTTGAAAATGAGGATGAAGATGATGACTTTAGGAGTCCTAACAATGTGGTTTATAAAGCAAGGGATTTGGCAAGTGCATTCAAGACTTAAGCCACTAAACTTCATTGGAATGTGATGATTAACATGCACAAGAGTCAACTTCAGAGTTGTACTGATCTAGGAATTCATTTAAGATGAGATGGAGTGTTTTAGTTAGCAAGATGAGCTTGAAATGATTGTTTTAGCTAGAGTTGACATGAGTCTGTCATACGGATCCCATGGTTCCCTCCAATGAGGGATCCGCCTAGGCTAATCCTAGGGATCCGTCTCTCAGCAACTAAGAAAAGTTAGCAATGATGTTTTGTAAGGTCTAATTCCTATTTCTTCTTGAGTGTTTCAGTTCATCTAAGTGTCTTAAATGAAGAGGTGCTTAAATTCTTAAGGGTAATGAGTGATGTAGCTAATGATTGCCTTTTATGGAAGAAATTGGAACTTTCATGAGTACCAATGAATGAAAAAAGATGACACTAAAGATTTTGAGAGTGTCAAATGGAGCTAAATGATCCTAGAGATCATATAGTGACTTAGGATAATGTTTTGGAGAACATCCTAATGGATTTAAGATGGAAAAACTAGAATTTGATCAATTTTGACCAATTTTGAGGTAAGGATGATTACGATCAATTTTGCCACAATTGAAAGATTTCCAAAGCTAGATGTGAGGGATCATGTGAGAAATGATGAGTGAGCTTGAGAGCGGAAGAGTAATGAGTTTAAGTGAAACGATAGATCTACAAGCATCTTGAGTGTGATCTAAGTGAGTTATGCATGAGTATGAATTTACTCAACTTTGAAAAGGACTTAATTTGTCTTAAGGCACTATGTCTAGCTTAGTGTGAGATGATCTAAAGACATGTTTAAAATACAATGATTGCAATTGCATTTTCTGTTTGCCGGATCTCACGGTTCCCTAAGAGTAGGGATCCGTCTAGCACAAACTTTGGGATCCGTCTATCTGCTAAGCAGAACCTTTACGAAAGGTATGCAAGGGTTTTGACAATGCATCATATTTCAATGTTAGTGTTTTTTCTAAGAGGTTCTAACACTAATGTAGCAGGAAGATCAAATGTAAGATATTTAATTTCATGAAAGATGTGAGTTACATTGATAAAACATGGATACTGAGGTTTGATCCTATTTTGAAAGGAAGCTAAATTCCTTGAGCGTTTTCACTAGATGGATCATCAAATGGTTGATGAGTGTTTGCCGATTCAGGAATGAAGAAAGTCTTCATGAGAGATGCGTTTAGAGGTTCCATCATCTTGTTCACAAGTACGTACAACGGACTTTGAAATTGAGGATGAAAGTGCATGATGTTATGATAAAGGCGCGTCAAGAACATTCCATAAGGGATGAGTTTATTCTTGGAGCCTTGAGAATTTACAATTCGCCTTGCGAAGAAGTAGGCGAGATTGTATGGTTGTTGTGTTAGCAAAAAATACATTATGTGAGCACAACAAACGGGAAGGATTTCTCGATTTCCCCTAAGACTCCAAACATTTTCACATAGGATGAGTGCAAGAGGCTTGTACTCTTCTCGGATGTCCCGTGTAAAGATAATGTTTGGATCGGAGTAATATGGTCGAGGTTTGCATATTATGCGAGTCAAATCTTCCGGGGAGGGTATGTGTGAACAATATGGACTATTTTCTTCACGAATGTTGAAGAGAGAATCAAGAGACCAATCTTCAGTGAAGGCACATTGTCCATGATTTGGAATCCGGAGGGTGTGAGCAAATTGCCCAAGGGTTAGAACAAAATTTTGGTTTTTAATCCAAAACCAAAGAGATAGAGAGTGATCCTCGTTACAAACGCGTTCAACTTGATGGAAGAATTCCAATACAAACCTTGGACATATTTTCTCGTTAATTTCGAGAAGACATTCTAGTCCTATGGCTCGGAAGGAGGTATTGATCCCTTATTCAAATTGTAGAGGGGTGTCGACAATACGTTCTTCATGGAAGTGATGAGTTTCGAGATTATTGAACCCACGGACATGATTGCCAGGTGTGTTGGGCTCAAGGGAGATGTTAGGAGTGTAGACGCTAGTGAGTGAAAAATCAAACTCATATTCATGCGAAATAGCGAAACCTATAGGAAAGAGAGGTTAATGGGATGTGACGTATTATGGGTAAAACAAAGATTACCTAACGTTTTTACAAGGTGTTTATTAACAATGACATTTAACTCACTTAATGTTTGACATTCTAGTAGAACATTTCTTTTAGGAAGAAAGTGGTTTTTAATTTGCATGGAAAATCTGTTATCCAGAAGGACGGTTCCCACGGTTCCCTTCTATAAGGGATCCGGCTAGTATACTTACCGGGATCCGTGGATCTGTAGTATCAGAATCATATTTTTGATAAAAACATAGGTTTTATACCAAGATATGTGTTTTAGCCTACATTTTCTTTTAGCATGCATACATGGTTTCTAATGTATCACGAAAGAATACGAAAGATATAAATCAAAAGAAATGACAAACACATTATGATAATAACCTAGATAAACTAGACTATTAGTAATATTTCATTTCAATGCTAAGAATGATACAAAGGATTTGGTATATAACCCCAATGTAGATTAACAACACAAAGTAAATGTCTCCGTATGAGAACTTCGTCATAGGGAACACAAGAGCAATGAGTGTTGAGGCGATGAGCACGAGAGCGATGTAAACCATGTTGATGACGAACCTTCTTGGTTTTGGTTTGCGATGAGATGAGATGAAGAGGGAGATGAAGTTTTGAATGAGAGTTAATTTTTGAAAGTGAAAGATTTGAAAAAATGGGAATTTGATAGAGTGGATGACGGATGGTTTATTTATGGGGAAAGAGAAATTTTGAGATTGGTGTTTTGTTTTATTATTAGAAGGATATGATTTTTGGATTAAATAAAATTAAAACACAAGTTTTATAAACCACGGCTTTAGACGAAAAAGTAACATGTATGTGAGAAAGGCTTCCTAATGAAGCTACATGTAATACATGTATATGCACAAAAGATAATCATATAAATACCTATGTAAGCATACTTATTTATCAAGCTAATGTCATTTAGAGATAAGTAGAAAGTCATACCTTTTAATGCAATTAGGAATGTCTTTACAAATGACATACCAAATGTCAGTAGACAATTCCGGATCCTTTATGTTTAAGATACCTTCTTAGGGAAGGTATTCTTGTTACCAAGCGATTCCTATGGCTTGGTAGATATGAGCTTTAACTAAGCAACATGACAAAGGGGATTAGTGCAATTAAATGAAGAATACATAATAAGAAAAATGTTGTCATCTAATCAACATCCAAAAGAGTTTTAAAAGACATGGTTTTTTTTTTGTTTTTTTTGTTTTTTTTTATGAAAAACCTTCTTTGTAGTTTTCAATTAACCATGGATCGTATCAAGTTTTTGAAGTACAATATACTCTAAGAAACTTGGTAACAAAGCTCTGATGCCAATTGTGGAAAACTAGAAGGGGGGAGGGTTGAATAGTTTTACCAATTAATACTCGTTTAAACTATTTAGATCGACTTATGTCAATCTATTTGGATGTGTGTTGAATGTTGTTAAACAAACATATAGAAATATAAATATGTAATGAAAAGATAAAGAGTAAGAAGCACAAAACCACAAGGCGAGTATTTATAGTGGTTCGGCTACAAGGACACCTTCCTTGCCCTACTCCATTCCCCGAGTCACCTACTCGAGAGTTCGTAATCACTACACAACACCGACTCCTTATGATGGAGAAACCTTCACAACGTTGCCTACTCTTTTTCCGGTACTAGGCTAACCACCGGGTCCTTTTCACCAAGGAGAACCAATCCTATCACAACGTCGCCTACCCTTTATCCGGTACTAGGCTAGATACCGAGTTCCATTACAATGGAGGAACTACTACCCAACACTACACAATCACCTAACCCCGAAGGAGACCAACTCCTTATTACAACATCAACAAGGATATCAATATCCTTGGATCCAATACTAATCTATCTTGTACATTGAAACACACCATATCGAATGTACATCTTAGGCACCTTTCACTAATGCCTTTTACTAGATCTTCAAGACACCCTTCACTAATGTCTTGTGGCTTGACTTCTAGGCACCTTTCACTAATGCCTACAACACGGACGATCGACACCCTTCACTAATGTCTCCGTCTTGACACTTGAGACATCTTTCACTAATGTCTTCAGCACTACACTTCTTAGAGAAAGAACCATCAACAATGTTAATACAAATAAGCCGTAAAAACGTTTATTTATATTTTACGATCTTCTAATGTTTTGTCGATAACAAACGTAAAATCATTTTAACGAAATAAATAAAATACGTAATTAGTTTGAACTAATAGTTTCCAACACACTTACATTTTCACATAAAACACTAAAACAAGTATAAGTGATTTTATGATTTAGTATTACATATGTACAACAACTAGTGTTTACATATTTGGGTAAAATATACACATAACTAGTATGTAGTATATTGGGTAATATAAATGAGTAGAAATTTAAGTATCATAACCCATTGACCAAATACATTGAATGTAGTTAGGTACAACCCAAAGTCCATGACCCATATCCATGTAGCTTGACCCATAACCCATTGCATGACATCATGCTTATATCATATATGGATAATATCCATAACCCATGGTATTGACCCATACCCATGTGACTAGGTGCATTGCACTCATAAGATACATTGTATCTAGTATAAGACCCATGGATCAACCCATAACCCATGACCCATGACCAAAATACCCATGGGTAAAGAGGAGCGTCCCACGGATCCCTAGCTTTACGCTAGACGGATCCCTTGTGGGAGGGATCCGTGGGATCCGGGGAACAGTAGACATTTTCCCTCTATAAATAGTGAGCCATTTCTTCATTGTTTCTTACCCCTTTCTAACATACTTTCCCCTTTAGTTAAAAACTCTCTAACCCCAGATCCAAGTGATCTATGTTTGTAGTTTTGTGTTTGTGTGATTCTCTAGGTTCCTCTTAAAGGCGAGATCACCACCTTTAAAGTCAAGCAAGCTCAAGTCCATGAGTTGCCATACTTCCTCATCATCAAGACTACTGAAGTCCTCTTGTTGATGATTCCTTTCTTTCTTCTAAGAAGTGTAGTATTAAAGACATTAGTGAAAGATGTCGCAAGTGTCAAGACGAAGATATTAGTGAAAGGTGTCGATCGTCCGTATTGTAGGCATTAGTGAAAGGTCCCTAGAAGTCAAGTCACAAGACATTAGTGAAAGATGTCTTGAAGATCTAGCTAAAGTCATTAGTGAAAGGTGCCTTAGATGTACATTCGATATGGTGTGTTTCGATGTACAAGATAGATTATCATTAGATCCAAGGATATTGATATCCTTGATGATGTTGTAATAAGGAGTTGGTCTCCTTTGGGATTAGTCGTTGGTGTAGTGTGGGGTAGTAGTTCCTCCATTGTAATAGAACTCGGTATCTAGCCTAGTACCGGATAAAGGGTAGGCGACGTTGTGTTAGGTGTGGTTCACCTTGGTGTGAAAGAACCCGGTGGTTAGCCTAGTACCGGAAAAAAGAGTAGGCAACGTTGTGAAGGTTTCTCCACCATAAGGAGTTGGTGTCGTGTAGTGATTACGAACTCTCGAGTAGGTGACTCCGGGAGTGGAGTAGGGCAAGGAAGGTGTCCTTGTAGCCGAACCACTATAAATACTCGCGTTGTGTGCTTCTTACTCTTATCTTTTCATTACATACTTATACATCTATATGTTTGTTTATCAACATCCAACACACATCGAAATAGATTGACATAAGTCAATCTAAATAGTTTAAAACAAGTTTTAATTGGCAAAACTATTCAACCTCCCTTCTAGTTTTCACAATTGGCATCAGAGCTTCGTTACCAAGTTTCTTGAAGTATATTGTACTTTAAAAACTTGATACGATCCATGGTTAATTGAAAACTACAAAGAAGGTTTTTCACAAAAAGAAACACCATGTCTTTTAAAACTCTTTGTTTGGATGTTGATTAGATGACAACATTTTTCTCATTATTTATTTTCTATTTAAATGCACTAATCTTCTCTGTCATGTTGATTAGTCAAAGCTCATACCTACTAAGCCATAGGAATCGCTTGGTAACAAGAATAACTTCCCTATGAAGGTATCTTAAGCACAAAGGAGCCGGAATTGGCTTCTGACATTTGTTGTGTCATTTGTAAAGACATTCCTAAGTGCATTAGAGGTATGACTTTCTACTTATCTCTAAATGACATTAGCTTGATAAATAAGTATGTTTTCCTAGGTATTTATTTGATTATCTTTTGTGTTTATACTCGTTCTACATATAGCTTCATTAGGAAGCTTTTCTTGCATACGTGTTTCCTTTTCGTCTAAAGTCGAGGATTATATAATTTGTATATTATTTCATTTAATCCTAAAATTATATCTTTCTAATAATAAAACAAAAACACAAATATCAAAAATTCCCCCTTCCCCATAAAAACTCCCACCGTCATCTACTCCATCAAATCCCCACTTTTTCAAATCTTCCAAATTCAAAAATTTCCTCTCATTTAAAACTTCATCTTCCTCTCCATTTCATCTCATCCGAAACCAAGAAGGCTCGCCATCAACATGGTTTACATCGCCCTCGTGCTCATCGCCTTAACACTCATCGCTCTTGTGTTCCCTATGATGAAGTTCTCATACGGAGACATATACTTTGTGTTGTTAATCTACATTGGGATCATATACCCAATCCTTTGTATCATTCTTAGCATTGAAATGAAATATTATTAATAGTCTAGTTTATCTAGGTTATTATTATCATAATGTGTTTATCATTTCTTTTGATTTATATGTTTCATAATACATTAGAAGTCATGTATGCATGCTAAAAGAAAATGTAGGCCAAAACACATATCTTGGGATAAAATTGTAAAACCTATGTTTTTATCAAATCTGTTTCTGTTACTACAGACCCACGGATCCCGGCAAGTATACTAGCCGGATCCCTTTTGGAAGGGAACCGTGGGAACCGTACATCTGGACAACAGTTTTTTCATGCATAATAAAAACCACTTTCTTTCTAAAAGTAATATCCCACTAGAATGTCAAAACCATAAGTGAGTTAAGTGTCATTGTCGTTAAAAACCATTGTTAATAAAAATCTAGTAAAAACGTTAGACAATCATTGGTTGACCACATACATTACTTTCTATTAACTCATCGTTTCTATAGGTTCAAATATGACGCATGAATATGAGTTTGATTTTTCACTCACTAGCGTCTACACTCCGAACATCTCCCTTGAGCCCAACACACCTGGCAATCATGTCCGTGGGTTCAATAATCTCGAAAACTGTCACTTCCACGAAGGACGTATTGTAGACACCTCTCTACAATTCGAAGAAGGTATCAATACCTCCTTCTGAGCCATAAGACTAGAATGTCTTCTTGAAATCAACGAGAAGATATGTCTAAGGTTCATAATGGAATTCTTCCGTCAAGTTGAACTCGTTCATAATGAGGATCGCTCTCTTTCTCTTTGGTTTTGGATCAAAAACCAAAAGTTCATTTTAAGTCTTGAGCGATTTGCTCACATCCTCCGGATTCCAAATCATGGACAATGTGCCTTCACTGAATATTGGTCTCTTGATTCTCTCTTCAACTTTTGTGAAGAAAATAGTCTATATTGTTCTCACATACCTTCCCCGGAGGATTTAAATCGCATAATATGGAAACCTCGACCATATTACTCCGATCCAAACATTATATTTACACGGGATATCCGAGAAGAGTACAAGCCCCTTGCACTCATCCTACGTGAAAATTTTTGGAGTCTTAAGGGAAATCGAGAAATCCTTCTCGCTTGTTGTGCTCACATAATGTAATGTTTGCTAACACAACAACCATACAATCTCGCCTACTTCTTTACAAGGCGAATTGTAAATCTTCAAGGCTCCAAGAATAAACTCATCCCTTATGGAATGTTCTTGACATGCCTCTATCATAACGTCATGCATTTTCATCCTCAATTTCAAAGTCCGTTGTACGTACTTGTGAACAAGATGATGGAACCGCTAAACATATCTCTCATGAAGACTTTCTTCATTCTTGATTCCACCAACACTCATCAACCATTTGATGATCCTTCCAACGATAACGCTCAAGGAACTTAGTAGTCTTTCAAATAGGATCAATCCTTTTGTACTCATGCTTTATCAGTGTAATCAAATTTCCTTCATGAAATAAAACATCTTACATTTGATATCTTAGTGTTAGAACTTCTTAAACTAACCTTGGAATATAATGCATTGTCAAGATCATTGCATACCTTTAGTAAAGGTTCTGCTTAGCAGATGGACGGATCCCAAAGTTTGTGCTAGACGGATCCCTACACTTAGGGAACCGTGGGATCCGGCAAACAGAAAATGCAATTGCAAACATTGTATTTCAAACACGCCCTTAGAACACCTCACACTAAGCTAGACATAATGTCCTAAGGCAAATTAAGTCCTTATTAAGCTAAGTAGATCCTTCCTACTCACACATATAACTCACCTAGATCACAATCAAGACACTTGTAGATCTATCGTTTCACTTAAACCCATTATTCTTCCGCTCTCAAGCTCACACATCATTTCTCACATAATCCCTCACATCTAGCTTTGGAAATCTTTCAATTATGGCTAAATTGATCATGATCATCCTTACCTCAAAATTGATCAAATTCTAGTTTTTCCATCTTAAAGTCTTTAGGATATTTCCCAAAACATTATCCTAAGTCACTATCTGATCTCTAGGGTCATTTAGCTTCACTTGACACTCTCAAAATCTTTAGTGTCATCCTTTTTCATTCATTGGTACTCATGAAAGTTCCAATTTTTTCCATAAAAGGCAATCATTAGCTACATCACTCATTACCCTCAAGTACTTAAGCACCCCTTCATTAAAAACACATAATAGGACTGAAACACTCAAGATGGTATAGATCTTAGACCTTAGAACCATCATTTTTATTCTTTCATAGCTGCTGAGATCTGTATCCCTAGGATTAGCCTAGACGGATCCCTCGTTGGAGGGAACCGTGGGAACCGGGTGACAGATTATGCCAACTCTAGCTAAATGAATCATTTCAAGCTCATCTTTCAAACTTAAACACTCCATCTCATCTTAAATGAGTTCCTAGATCAGTACAAACTATGAAGTTGACTCTTGTGCATGTTAATCATCACATTCCATTGAATTTTAGTAGCTTAAGTCTTGGATGCACTTGCCAAATCTCTTGCTTTATAAACCACATTGTTAGGACCTCTAAAGTTATCATCTTCATCCTCATTTCCAGCACTTAAGAAACCTTTACAAACCTCTTGAAATCATCTCATCATGAGGAAAACTCCA
Organism: Chrysanthemum seticuspe; assembly: GCA_019973895.1. Taxonomy (NCBI): domain Eukaryota; kingdom Viridiplantae; phylum Streptophyta; class Magnoliopsida; order Asterales; family Asteraceae; genus Chrysanthemum; species Chrysanthemum seticuspe. The sequence goes on from BPTQ01000008.1 coordinate 50,641,338, forward strand.
AGTAGCAACTTATCCACCAAAGAACCACCCAAGAAAATTGCTAGTGTTGTACACGAAATTTCTTCAACCGAATCATCTCCGGTCAAGCCAACAAATGCAAGGATTTCTTCTCAACCAATCAAACCAATTCCTAAACGGATAGTAACCGACAAAACTACCTATGCCAAACACCACCATACCTCCTAGGACAAACAATAACATCTCCACTAAACCATCACCATTGGTTCCTAGAGCTATCTCATTTACAACTCCACTATCATCACCACATCTCTACAATTTAGAGGATTTGCCTACTAGGCCGTCTCATCCACCTCCGCCGGCAACATTCTCCTCATTAGGAGGAATAATGGTACATAATCAAGGTGTTGAGTCAACATTAGCTTCGGCTTCCTTTTCGCCGTCACCTTCATATAATCCCATTTGGATTATAAAAAAATTATCAAAGTCAACCACCCGACCATATGGAAGTTGACACTTCTCTACCACCACCATCATTCTTGGTCAAGCCATCTTCAAATGCGCCTCCACCAATCCCTCCATCGTTTGAGGCTCCGCAACCCGCTTCACTTGATCCTTTACATCAAGCAACTTCTTTTCTTCCACCACCACTACCTAGCCATGACAAAGATTGCTATCATTGTCAACATGTTGAAAGTTTAATACATGAAGTATGGGAAGATCAACGTTTCATGTTTTATCATCTCCTCGAACGTTTCGACGAGATTAAACCTAAACAAACTTGAGCTAGAGGATTTTAGTGGTGTCCTAGTATCAAGCGTTACTTAGATAAGTCTAGTAATTCCAAGTCATGTATCGATCATTTTCTTAGTTTTTAGAGTCATGTATATCATATCTCTAGTTTTATTAAATGAAAATACATGCTACCTGTTATATTTCTGAGTATATGATTATGTTTTATAATACTTGTTTTCTAACCTTTGTTTTGTAGTTATTCAATTTACACCTGAAGACTTTGACACCCTAAAGCTAGGGGAGCTTTTTGTCAAAGCAATACATTGCAAAATTACTTGCAATATTAGGATTACATTTCATGACATCCATTTGCAAAATTGCAATCATCAAGGAGGAGCACATTCGTCACATAGACAAATTTTTTTGCAAACTTAGTTGCAAATGAACTAGCTTAGTATTACTTTCTTGACGCCCTTACATAGGGATGGACTCGTCAAGGGGGAGTAAAGACGAGATCCTTTCCCGTTACTTGCTTTCTATTTTTTATTTCTTTCACATGTTTTTTTCTAAAAACAATGTGTTAGTTTCCTTTCGAAGCTCTTTTTGTTTCGACAAAAAGGGGGAGAAGAAAGTAAAAACTACAAATTCAAACCTTTACGAATTTTAGCTTTTCCTTAAAATAATTTTATGTTTTGTCATAAAAAAAGGGGGAGATTGTTAATACAAATAAGCCGTAAAAACGTTTATTTATATTTTACGATCTTCTAATATTTTGTCGATAACAAACGTAAAATCATTTTAACGAAAAAAATAAAATACGTAATTAGTTTGAACTAATAGTTTCTAACACACTTACATTTTCACATAAAACACTAAAATAAGTATAAGTGATTTTATGATTTAGCATTACATATTTACAACAACTAGTGTTTACATATTTGGGTAAAATATACACATAACTAGTATGTAGTATATTGGGTAATATAAATGGATAGAAATTTAAGTATCATAACCCATTGACCAAATACATTGAATGTAGTTAGGTACAACCCAAATTCCATGACCCATATCCATGGAGCTTGACCCATAACCCATTGCATGACATCATGCTTATATCATATATAGATAATATCCATAACTCATGGTATTGACCCATACCCATGTGACTAAGTGCATTGCACTCATAAGATACATTGTATCTAGTATAAGACCCATGGATCAACCCATAATCCATGACCCATGACCCATGACCAAAATACCCATGGGTAAAGAGGAGCGTCCCACGGATCCCTAGCTTTACGCTAGACGGATACCTTGTGGGAGGGATCCGTGGGATCCGGGGAACAGTAGACATTTTCACTCTATAAATAGTGAGCCATTTCTTCATTGTTTCTTACCCCTTTCTAACATACTTTCCCCTTGAGTTAAAAACTCTCTAACCCCCGATCCAAGTGATCTGTGTTTGTAGTTTTGTGTTTGTGTGATTCTCTAGGTTCCTCTTAAAGGTGAGATCACCACCTTTGAAGTCAAGCAAGCTCAAGTCCATGAGTTTCCATACTTCCTCATCATCAAGACTACTGAAGTCCTCTTGTTGATGATTCCTTTCTTTCTTCTAAGAAGTGTAGTGTTAAAGACATTAGTGAAAGATGTCTCAAGTGTCAAGATGAAGACATTAGTGAAAGGTGTCGATCGTCCGTATTGTAGGCATTAGTGAAAGGTGCCTAGAAGTCAAGTCACAAGACATTAGTGAAGGGTGTCTTGAAGATCTAGCTAAAGGCATTAGTGAAAGGTGCCTTAGATGTACATTCGATATGGTGTGTTTCGATGTACAAGATAGATTAGCATTAGATCCAAGGATATTGATATCCTTGATGATGTTGTAATAAGGAGTTGGTCTCCTTTGGGATTAGTCGTTGGTGTAGTGTTGGGTAGTAGTTCTTCCATTGTATTGGAACTTGGTATCTAGCCTAGTACCGGATAAAGGGTAGGTGACATTGTGTTAGGTGTGGTTCACCTTGGTGTGAAAGAACCCGGTGGTTAGCCTAGTACCGGAAAAAGAGTAGGCAACGTTGTGAAGGTTTTTCCATCATAAGGAGTTGGTGTCATGTATTTATTACGAACTCTCGAGTAGGTGACTCGTGGAGTGGAGTAGGGCAAGGAAGCTGTCCTTGTAGCCGAGCCACTATAAATACTCGCGTTGTGGTTTTGTGCTTCTTACTCTTATCTTTTCATTACATACTTATACATCTATATGTTTGTTTATCAACATCCAACACACATTGAAATAGATTGGCATAAGTTGATCTAAATAGTTTAAAACAAGTTTTAATTGGCAAAACTATTCAACCCCCCCCTTCTAGTTTTCATAAACAAGATAACTTCAGTAGTCTTGATGATGAGGAAGTATGACAACTCATGGACTTGAGCTTGCTTGACTTCAAAGGTGGTGATCTCGCCTTTAAGAAGAACCTAGAGAATCACACAAAAACAAAGCTACATACATAGATCACTTGGATCTGGGGTTAGAGAGTTTTTAACTGTTAGGAATTGGAAATTCCATGAGAAAGTGTCGGTCACCCCAATTATGTTCTAGCATATGTTAGCTCGTAGACATGTCGTTATTTACGTTATTTAGTAGTTAATTAGTTAGTTAGTATCGTAGATTAGTTTAGTGTAACACCGTGAAGGAAGGACGGGTCTTTACCCACTGTATGCCTAATCCACAGTCCGACAGGAGGACGTAGTGTCTGTAAGTATAAATACCCCTTCCATCCTTGGAAGGGGTGGTGCTTTTCATTCTCTTAATCTAACCTTTCTTTTGTTTATCTCTCTAGAATCACCTTCTCCTCTCTTCATCTCTCTAAAATCATGGCTTTCTTGTATCATCACCATCCAAGACCACCCGAATCATCTATAACACAATATATGTATGATCCTACAAATGGTATCAGAGCCAAGGTTATTGTGTTTTGATGATTGGTGTGGTTTTTATTACAAGTTTTAAACTGTTTTTAACAATATTTTTGAATCTGAATTTGTTTTTCTCATTTGTGTTGATAACAATTTTTAAACTTTTTGTGTATCCTATTGGTTTAAAACGAAAAAGTCATCTTGTCCACGTTTATATATGTGTTGTGTCAATTTTTGTCCAACTAGATTGCTCTATCATTTTTATCTGACTTTTTGGTACCAAATCCGTGAGTATATGTGGTCTTCTGGTCTATATTGGTGGTTAAACTGCGGTCAAAACAGGGCAAAAAGGATGCAACTTTATGATATTTTTCTGGGTTTGCTATGAAGATGGTCGGAAAACATGGTCGGAAACATCGCCGGAAAAAGTCAAATGGTCAAAACCCTCGTTTTCTACGCATAACCCATCTTCAGAGATATTACGCTTAACTGTGAAGTTATGCGTAGGAATTACTACGCGTAAGGTTTTTTTTTACGCATAAGCCTTGGCTTACGCCTAAGAAATGGTCTACGCGTATGTTTACGCATAAGCAAGGTTTTTTACGCATAAGCATGTTTGTTTACGCCTAAGACAAAGACCTACGCATAAGTGAAGAAAGTTACGCGTAAGATTTTCATCAAAGGAAACCTTATGCGTAAAAACTGAAAAAGAAAAAGACCTAGGCATAAACTGTCTAAAAGACTCGACCAAGACCAACAAAATACCAAATACCAATTATACAAACATCACGACCTCAGGTTGTACCATCATTGGTCAAAGTCCATGTACTGATTCTGATTCGACTCAGCACCAAATCCTCCTTCAAGTTGAAAAAACAATTACGAGCAGAAAAGAACAATATCATGACCATTCACAACATCAACTTCATCTCAAACGAAAAAAAATCAAGATCTCAGCTTATTCAAACGTTTTTCGCAAATCTTTTAAATATTTTTTTGTTTGAACTAAATCATCATAGATCCAACGGTGGTAGTATACGAATTTAGAGAAATGAAAATAACAATTATGTTACATCATCTCTTTGGTTCGTTTTTATGCAAATCAAATCGAAAAATAACATTAACCTTACCCGAGACCTTAATTATTCAAGATCTTGAAGCCGTAAAACTTATGTTCTTGCTTCAATTCGAACTGTCATGAAGAGGTTTTGATTCGGTTTTTTTTTTCTTTTTGTTGGATGATGGATATAGATGTGTTCTTGAAGGATTAATGGACTTATTCCAGATTCGAGATGAGTTGTGGGTGTTACAAAATTTGGCGGTGACTAGTGAGAGAGTTTTGAGATGGTAGGCGTGTTTTTTCACTTGTGTGTTTTTAGGGTTAGGTTTGGGATAAGAGGTATCCTTTATACCGGATATCTATCTGGAATTGGATCGGGTTGGCATCTCAAAAAATGGACTGATGGATCAAGATTGATGGGCTGAGTAATGATTTATTCGAATTGGACTAAGCTTTGATTCGGCTTGGTGTTACAAACGCCTAAATATCAATTGGACCATAAAAATTTATGTTATCCGAATTTTGTTTACAAGTAAATTTGGATACATAAATTTTGATATTTGGTTGATTAGGGTATTTTTTGGTATGGTAAATTTTCACAGAGGATACATATAATTCACGGCTTGAGCGAAAAAGTGAAAAATGACTACGGGGTTTTGTACGGTATTACTTACCAGATATTAGTCGTATCGGGTTATCTTCACCAAGTGGTCATTACTATTAGCCGTTGAATCAATGGAGGTTCAATTTCAGCAATTCCCATGAGATATTCAACGCTACATTATGTCAATGACACTTCATAGTCTAAGCAAAATCTTTCAAGAATCTTCAGCATCAATTATGATTTTTCAAGATGTTTGCTTATGAAAAATACTCTGAAATCCCGAAGTCGTGCAAGGTGAAAGAGTTGATGTACATGAAAGGAATGCTTAAAAGGACGTTGAGAATGTTGTAATTACTGCATCTGTCGGTAATGCGGACAATGAGGTTGTAGCATTGGAAAAGCAGGATGACAGCAGCAGATCTGGAGAAGATATCATACTTAACTATGACACCGAGCCCAACTTTGACGAAGAACAAATGGTTGAGGAGGATATCTTACCCATCTATGACACCGAGCCAAACTTTGACAAAGAACAAATGGTTGAGGTACTATCTACTGTTGATCATATTCTGACTGCAAATGCGACACAACATACTGATCAACCTGAATTCAGAAATGAAGGAGAGGTTGACCAGTGTGTTGCACAATGTCCAGACAACTATCTCATGTCCGAGCCCTTACTTGTTAACAATTCAACTGAAACGTCAAATCAAACTCTTGAATCTGAAAACACTCTTCTCAAAAATACCATTGCTCAGTTTCAAAAAGATTTTTCAAAACTTGAGGCTCATTGCATCTCTCTTGAACTTAAAATGCAAAACAAAATTTTAAACTCTGAGCAAAATGGTAAATCTTTGAATGAACAAAGTAATCATGTGGATACATTAGTAAAAGAAAATGAGCATTTAAAGGCTCAACTTCAAGCAAATGGGCTTGCACATGTTGCTTTACAAAACAAACTGAGAAGATTAACTGACCAAAGTGTGGATACTACTTTTGCAAAACCAACAATCTTGGGGAAATCATCTCTAAAACCAATCAGAAACCAATCAGTAGTTAAAATCTGAACGTTCAAAATCTTCAAAACCACGGTTTGCCTCCCAAGTTGTTGAGAATAATCATTTGTCAAAACCAGTCACTCCACATTTCGGGCCAAAGAATAATGCTTCTGTTTCTGTTAAACATGTTTTTGCTAAACCTGTTTCTGTTATACCTGTTTCTGTTAAACCTCAACAAGTAGTTGCACCTGGCCCGTCTAGGATTAGTTCGAACACTGTGTCTAAACCGAGCATTAAAATTAAAAATTCATATGATTCACATGACGCGTACAAGAACTATGATCTAAAAAAGGCTAGGAAAAGGGCACTACTCCAAAAGGATGGAATCTTAGGTTCAAGACCTAGTGTATCACCTTCTCGTGTACTACTGAACACTGCTTGTAGTAGCAAACCAAATCCTAAGTTTAATCAACAAACAGTTAGAATTAATCACCTTCTCGTCGATCTAAACGTAACATTTCAGAAACCTAATAGGTAGATCCATATAGGACGCAGACTCTTCCCTAAAGAAGTTTCAACATCCCCTAGATCTAACCTTAGATGGATACCAACGGGTAGAGTTTTCAAAACTATTGGTCTTAGGTGGATTCCTACAGGCAAGATACTAAATAGTTGCATCAAAACAGGTGTGAAACCCACAACATTCATCCATGAGGTAGGAAAGGAACTTATCAAAATAGCATGTTCAGGTGTCAAGAAGATAATTGACACTACATCCTTATGCCTCTAACATTTGGAACCCAGTTACACTTGGGGATCCATGTTTCTTCTTTCTTGTCCCCCTCCTATTTTTTCTATGCAGGTACAACAACAATGGCTCCTACTGCAATACAGCGTAGGACCCGTTTCTCACCGTCAAAAATATAATGGTCCATCAGCTGCTCCACCATTGTACTTAATCATCAAGAATTGGAAACATTGCTTGCTCCTCTGATTAAAGATTCTACCCAAAGTCGTGCTTCAGATGTATCGAATGTTTCCGCTGCACAACCTGATAATACTCTAATTTCTGATACACCTGAATCTACAACAACAACCGTTGCTGTAACTGCACCTCCAATCGAATCTTAGATAACAGAAGATCAAACTGTTTCCAACAACAATGACATAGCTGATGATCAACAAAATGATTAAACAAAGCAATTTTATCAGCAGTTGATTCTCACGAGATATTTATGGTACTTCACACTTGTTCGATTAATTGAACATACATGGTTTCGCTGTCTCCTTATACATGGTTTTGCTGTCTTCAATTCATCATCAACATATGTGGTGTATGATTCTGAATCATTGAAAACATCGAGGGGGAGAGAGTGTGTAGGTGGTCATTGCTTCCTTGTTCTTCTACATGCTTCTTTGCAAAAACCCAATGCCTTCTTGAATTTCTTCAATTAGGGGGAAGAAATAAGACGATGTGTGGCTCAAACGTCTCACTTTGGTGTTATCGTCTCAATTTCACGGGTGATCTTATGTGAAGTTACCCAAATATGATGTCATGATGCCTCACACACGGTCTTGGTATCGAGTTATTGCATATTCACAGGTGATTTGTATTCCGAAAGACCACAACATTCAGGGGAAAGTCATATCATTTCGTCTTTTGTGGTTTGTTTGGTGTAATGCGTCTACATACGTGAGAAGATCTTGTTGATTTTTGGCATGTTACCCTCGAACGGATCTTCCGCAATTAGTCAGATTTTCTTTGTGTGGTTTACTGCTCATCTACAAATTCCGCTGCATACTGAAACCTTCAAAAGTTAGAGGAAATGTAGACTTCATCAAAGTTTCAAATCTGCTAAAGACAGTTGTCAGTTTGGGGGGAAGCTGATTCTGAAACTTCTTCACAATGGCTTCTGAGCATAGCAGCTTAGAACCCGGTCACAACCGTTTAAACTTCCCCCAAACCCCATCAACAGCTGAACTAAGCCCACAGCTTACTCGTCAACAAATGGAAAAGCTCTTTGCTCTGCTGTTTAGTGAAGACATTGATGAACGTGCTCCAGGTGTATCCGCTGCTCAACCTGATCATATTCTTATACCTGATACACCTGCTACAACAATTACTGTTGAAGAAGCACCACCAGTTGACTCTACAACAACAGTTGAACAAACTGCTTCCAACGACGCTGAACCAGCTGCTGATGTTCTTAATGAAGTACCCCCACCTGCAGATTTTGATCCAAATGCGTTCTTTAACCCGTTTGCCAATGAAACTGCTGCACCTGATATCGCAGAATCATCAACAAACCATTTGAATCCTCAAAATATGCACAATGTATACCAACATCAACCCTCTACACATCGTTGGGCAAAAGACCATCCTCTTGAGAACATTATTGGCAACCCAAATCAACCAGTCGTTACAAGACAACGTCTTCACACAGATGGTGAACATTGCATTTATGCACTCACTGTCTGCCAATCTGAGCCTAAAAACATTAAAGACGCAATGACAAAAGACAACTGGATTGAATCCATGCAAGAAGAACTCAACCAATTCAAACCTCTTGAAGTATGGGAACTGGTTGAAAGACCAACAGGGGTCTACGTCATTGGTCTAAAATGGATTTGGAAGAACAAATTGGATGCTGAAGGGAACGTAATCAGAAACAAGTCACGACTGGTGGCTAAGGGTTATAGACAGGAAGAGGGTATTGACTTTGAAGAATCATTCGCTCCGGTTGCTCGTCTTGAGGCTGTTCGGATCTTTCTCGCGTTCGCGGCTCATATGAATATAACGGTCTTTCAGATGGACGTCAAAACTGCTTTTCTGAATGGGCAACTGAAAGAAACAGTTTATGTCAGCCAGCCAGAAGGATTCGTTGATCCTGAGTTCCCGAACCATGTCTACAAACTGAACAAAGCTCTGTATGGTCTCAAACAAGCTCCTCGGGCGTGGTACGTTAAGTTATCATCCTTCCTCATTGCCAATAAATTCACCAAAGGTTCGGTCGATCCTACACTTTTCATACAATATCACGGGGCTCACATCTTAATCGTTCAAATCTATGTGGATGACATCATTTTTGGGTCAACACATTTAAAATACTCAAATGTTTTTGCAAAATTAATGACAAAACATTTTGAAATGTCAATGATGGGTGAACTCACATTCTTTCTCGGAATGCAAGTTCATCAATCACCCCGTGGTATTTTCTTGAGTCAGTCCAAATATGCCCTTGAATTGTTAAACAAATTTGGAATGCAAAACTGTGACACCTATGCCACACTAATGGCTCATACCAAGAAGCTAGATGCTGATTTACATGGGAAATTGGTGGACCCTACCAAATACCGTAGTATTATTGGGTCTCTCATGTATCTAACAGCTAGCAGGCCTGATATTGTGTTTGCCGTATATCTTTGCTCCCGTTATCAATCATGACCAACTGAAACCCACCTCTCAGAGGCTAAAAGAATCCTTCGATACATCAAGGGAACCATTAATTTGGGGATCTGGTATCCGAAGGATTCTGGTTTTGAACTAATAGCCTTTTCAGACGCTGATCACGCAGGATGCTTAGATTCACGGAAAAGTACTTCAGGAGCACTACAATTTCTTGGTGATAAACTGGTGTCATGGCAATCGAAGAAGCAGGATTGTACATCGCTCTCCTCAACAGAAGCAGAATATGTAGCCATGTCGGCGTGTTGTGCTCAAGTCATTTGGATGAGAACACAACTCAAAGACTATGGTTACGTGTTTGACAAAATCCCGATGTACTACGACAATCGGAGTGCTATTGCGATCTCGTGCAACTCAGTACAACATTCGAAATCAAAGCACATCGATCTTCGATATCATTTCATCAAGGACCACGTGGAACAGGGTACAGTTGAATTATACTTTGTGGGTACAGAATACCAATTGGCAGATCTCCTCACCAAAGCCTTAGCTCCTGCTAGGTTTAATGAGTTGGTCCATCGGATTGGTATGCGGTGTTTGACTCAAGAGGAACTGGATGAACTCTTAAAACATTCTTAAAACTAGTCAAACACCAAAACCTCTTTTGTAAATATTTTTCAAAAACAAAATACAAAATTATAAAATCTGATAAAACAACAAAAATATTCTTCTATCTATATTTCTTTTCACATGGCAAGTACAAATCTTCCGTCAACACTCTTATCCTTCAAAATTCAGTATTTTTTCGATCAAGTGTTGAGGGGGAGAAAGCAAATATTTTTCTGTTTCATAAAACCTTGTACTTGCATGTTCTCTTATCACGGTTGTTTCTTTAAAAATGATGGTTACTTTTCTGGTTCACTGACACTCCTTGGACTAAAATTTATAAAACTTCATTATTTCTTAAGTCGAGGGGGAGTGTCGTCAAAATTCTTTCCAAGTATTCTTCGTTTGGTAACCAAAATGGAAGTTAAAGGCATTGGATGTAAATGGCAAAGGTGGAGGGACTGAAAGTGTCAAAAGCTTAAAGTTACTTTTAATAAAACTTCCACCTAATTCATTAACTCTCCACATTTAATACTTCACCTACTAAAATCCTACGCCTAAAATTCGATCTTCAAATCCGTGTTTTGGATCATCATTTTGTAAGTGGTTTTATAATCTTAACATGTTTTTAAACAATGGTTTTGATTTATACGCAAATCCAACGGTCAAATGATGTGTTTTGAGAGTGATTTGTGTTCTACGCGTAAGCAATGAACACAAATCCTTCATTCGTGTGTTTTTGGTTAATATGATAGTGTCAAAATGTTTACTTAATCACTTTGAAACCATTTCCATCATCAAAACGCACCCAGAAACACGAATTGATTGAATTTGAAAAATTAGGGTTTATGCGTGAATTGGGTATTTTCTTGTGTGAGCGTTTCTGGTTAATTAGTTGCTTATAAGGTGTTGTTTATGTGATGAATTGATCATATCCATGTTTAGAACTTGCCCAGAAACATCAAATGTGAAAGAATTGAATTATAGGGTTTTAGTTCATACGAATTGGGTGTTTTTGATTTACTTAGAGTTTGATGTTAAAACTTGGATAAAACAACTCAATAGGCTTCCTAGACATCCCAGAATCATTTTGGTGAAATTTCTATGGCTAGATTACTTACTCGTAAAAATTGAGCCTTAGGGTTTAGGTTTACGCATAAGTCTTCTTACGCGTAACTGTTTTATGAGTATTCATGATTTGATCTGAAAATAACTGAATGTATAAGTTAATATTGGTGCTATGATGAACTTATTTCAGGTTTATTACGCTTGAAAATTCAGATACAAGGTTATCTGCCATCTACGCATAAGGATCATCTTACGCGTAGCATGTTATGCGTAAGAGAAATCTTACGCGTAACGTTTACGCGTAAGGTTCTACATAAGGGACTACGCGTATCCTGTGAAGGATATGCGTAACAGTGACCTCTAAGCATAAGGTTGACTCTTACGAGTAAGCCTTACGCGTAAGGTTCCATATACGCTTACGCGTAAGCTTTACGCATAAGGCACTCTTTTCCTACGCGTAATATTTCTTACGCGTAAGTCAAGAACCTACGCATAAGCTTATGCTTACGCGTATACCACTCCTGTTTACGCATAAGCTTGCCATTTCTATGCCTAAGCCTAGTTTTAACCTTAATTATGAATTGTTACGCGTGCAAACTTGTAAATAAATAAATCATAACGCCATGAAACCAATAATGTCACTAATAAGCTTAAACGTTTAATATGTTGTGAAAAATAAGTGAAAACATGGACTTTAAAACTTAAAGTTAATCAACTCACGAAACTTATCACGACGTCATTGGACTATTGGACAAACAAGTGACATTGGACTCGTAACAATCATCGACATATCACATTCAATAATTAGACAATAAAACCATCTGTTGACTAACATAATGTCTTTCGATATGTTGGTTCTTTTGGCTAAATATCTTTCAGATCATGACATGGACGCTCAAATGCAGAATGTGGAAGCGCCAAATGTTCTCACCGTTGCTGATATCTTCCCAAATGGTTATCCGATGAAGATTGGAAAGAACAACCTTCATGTTGACTTTGATACTCTCACCTGCTCAGAGTCTTCTTGCTTAATTGCTGTGGATATTATGAAGAATCATCCTTATCAGAACATGCTCACAAATTCTGCTATAGTACCTGCGATCTACATTCATCAGTTCTGGAATACAATGCAAAAGATCAAAGGACAAAATGTTGTGACAGTGACTCTCAATGACAAACAAGTCACCATCACACTTGCATACTTAAGGGCTGTTCTCCTCATTCCTGTCATCGAGCCAACCGAATACACTGCCACACCAACTGAAGAGACTGTTCTACAATTCATGATCGACATTGGTTATGACGAAGCTTCAGGAGTAATCACTAAGCATTCATACGTGGATCTTAAGAATATTCCTCAACCATGGAGAACTCTCTACATCATCATCACCAAATCTGTTTCTAGACGTGACAGTGGCTATGAGCATCCCAAGCTCATGGAACTGCAAATCTTTTGGGCTTTGGTCAACATGAAGCACATCGAAGTTGAAGCTCTGATATGGGACGACATGATGACATTCCTCAAAAAGCTTGGCTCAAAGATCCCTTATATCAGATATACAAAACTGTTGATCCAAAGAGCACTTGGGTATAACCCTGATGTCCCCAAGAGAATCAATGACCCCAACAATCACGACATGTTGTATGAACCTACTCTAACAGTCAGATTTAAGGAATCAACAACAAAGAAACAAGGTGCTGTATTACCGGATCACCTTCTCTCTGATGCAATCAAACAACTTTATTCATACAAAAGGTATCTGGTAGCAGTTGAAGAAGGCAAAGTTGGTTTTCTCGATGAAAAGTATTCTGGTACACCTACTAGAAAAACCAGAAGAGGCAGTGCAGGAAGTGTTGCAAGCACTGAGAGTCAACGAAAGTTCCCCTAAGAGGAAACCTCCACTCAAAAGGAAAGTTCCCTCTAAGGAAGCTGTTCCTATTCCCATTCCCAAGTCTGAACCGCAAAGAAAGCTAGTGGATGAAAGCTCTGATGAAACCGAATCAGACGAGGAGGTCACCTACTCTGAAACTGCAACCGATGTCACTCCAACAGTAGCTAAACCTCCCAGTCCAAAAGCTGACCAAGGCAAAGGGAAGACTCCAGTACTTGAGTAAGAAGAAGAAAGCTCAGATGAAGAGCCACTGGAAACTGACTACAAGAAGAAGTTCAAAATCATTAGACTCCAACACAAGGCAAAAGAGTTTGAACAGGAACAAATGCGTGGCCCCGGAGGGTCTAGTGGTGGTGTCCAATCTACACCAATTCCTGATGCGGTTAATCAACCCGATAAGAGAATTGGTGCCACCACTCTTGAGCAACAACAAAAGCGCCTGGAGGACTCTATTGATTATGACATTGAGGAACCAAAAACTGAGAAGTCTGAGAAAGAAAAAGCTGATGAAGAAGCTCGGATTCAGGCAGAAGTAAAGGCTAAATCTGAACAAGATGACGAAGTAAACTATGATGATTTTCTTCTCCACAGTCCAATTCGTTCCAAGGAGAAAACTTCTGAACCTCCTAAGGACCCTGAATCTCCTCATGTCTCTTCATCATCAGATTCATCCTCTCACTCTTCACCACCACCATCCAAAGGCACAACCAGATCCACATCTAAATCTATGAAGAAACCAACAGACTCTTGGTTATCCCGGGCTAAAACAAGGATTGTTAAAGCTGTCAAGAAAGTACGGAAGAAGGATGTAACCAACAAAAAGCTGAATCAACTCGCTGACAGAATCAACCTTCTTCAAGATGGGATAAACGAGTTGTTGACAGAAAGGGAACAAATCCAGAAGTTTATCAAAGGAGATTTTCAAAAGGAATTGGAGAAGACGGCAAGAGAATATACTCACAAGTTTCTTCTCGACACTGTCCCTGGTGTGACTAGAGAAGTATTCTCCAGAAAACTTACTCCAAACATCGTCGCATTGGTTAAACATATAATGGCCAAAGAATCTGATCTTTCTAAAACTGAGTTAATTGCTAAATTGGTGATGCAAATGTCAAAACGATCTACAACTTTTACTTCGGATGAAGCTAAATTTTTTGAAGGTCTACTAGATTATCAACTCAGATCATCATGCAAGGAATCAGCAGATCAACCTAAACGACCAAGAGATGACGATGATACGGACAAGGACTCTGCACCTAAACATCCAAAGAAGTCTGGTGAATCTTCCTCCATGCCACCTCCACCCCAAAGGACTCCATCTCAACAACGATCTCCTCCACGCTATTCTGCTGACAAACCTCAGGACTCTGAGTTACCACCCCAGACAGAGAAAACCGGTGATCACTTTGAGTATACTGGTGGTGACGATGAGGAAGTCCCTGAGCCCCAACAACAACCCACCTCTCCCGGTTCAACAAAGAAACCATCATCCTCATCAAGGCCAAAGAAGAAGAAGAAGTCTCCTAAGGCTGATGTCGTCTCATGGCTAGACGAAGATGACACCGAGTTTGAATGGTTCTCTACACTTGTTGATGCCACTCCCGCTCTTACTGATGATCCAGATATAGTAGAAGGTCGTACGTTGGAGCATGCTAAGTTACTGCAAGAGAAGTTCCGTGTGAAGAAGATGACGAAATCAGAGTTGAAACGAATCAAGAATGAAGCATTTCAACTACTCAAAGACAGCTCGGAAAGTGCTATTGAAGTTGAATATCACCTTGAAAATATAGCACGAGCCATGTCTAACAACATTGATTGGCTCAACCCTGAAGCAAACATCGACTTCACCAAAAGAGACAACCCTCCATACTACACCGACTGGTCTAAACCTCTACCAACGATTGGCCAACCAGATCAACCTAGGATTCCATTTCGCTACTTCTTCAACAAAGATTTGGAATTTCTTCTACACGGTAGCGATGGTTCAAGGAAATACGCTACATCACTTACACTTCCGTTCTCGGCAGCCATATACTCCAACTGCATAGCCATCGAAGAAAAGGCTACCCACATGTTTTCCAACAGCGTGGAACGGTATGATATTGATGCAATGTACGGGATTCACCATTGGCCAGAACGCCGACGAATCTACTACAAAAGCTGCCAGGTTCGAAAGTCTCCACATGAAGTGTACAGTGATAAAGGGATCGTTGCTGTTAAGCATGTCACTCTTTCGTCTAAATGGGACTACACCTTCCTCAAGACTATCGTGGTCAAGAGACAAGACGAAAGGGACTATGAATTCTGTGAAGCGGACTTTCAGAACTTGTCTCTCAACGACATTGAAGATCTGTATCTTGCCAAGGTACAGGGAAGAATGAGACAATTCTCGACTGAAATTCAACGTGAATACATCAAGTCCTTACTCATCTTCATCAGAAGCATAGTGATCCAGGAACGTGTAGAAGATTTACAACTTGCTGTTGAATCGTATCAGACTCGTGTCAACTTCACCAGACCTCAGCTAGAACTTCCTGACATCAACCAGCTTTCACAATACACTCTCGTCAGCAAACCATTCGGAGTAGTTTACCGTAGTGAACTACAACGCAAATGCTTGATGGCGTGCAGAGATCTTCACAAATTTGGGGATCACACATTGAAGAAGGTCAGGGATGGCTTGGCTTATAGGTTGAAGGCGATACATGTAGGCATTGGGTCTCCAAAGCGATGGAATTCTCAGGACAGACGGGATGTTAAGAGGATCATCACTCGGATCGATGAAAGGTTGTACAGAAGGGACCAGTTCAGAACTCTGGAGAGCTTCGTAGGTGGTCGTCCCAGGATTACTCTCACAGGCTATCAACGCCATGTTCGCATTCCTGGAAAGATTGATGGACTACCTGGTACCCCTTAAACTGTTTTCAATTTCATATTAATTTGGATGTGTGATTTTATAATGACCATGGCTTGTGCACACATAACAGTGTACAACCCGTTCTTGTAATAAAAGGACCCTGTGGTACGCTTCAGTGCCACAATCCTATAAAAGGAGCGAAAGCTTCTTACTTTTGAGAAAAACCTATCAAACCTTTCACTTTTCAAGGTTTTGCTCAAAAGAACAAGTACTTCCCCTTACGTTTTCAAAACCTCAAAAGTTAGTATTACTTTTTGAGGGGGAGTATTTGCTAAAAAATTTGTTCACAAAATTGTTCTTCGTGATAATCTTCCCACAAAACTCGAAATGGTCATATTTAATATCAAAACGTTATCAAAAATAACATTTATATGCCATTTTTGAGGGGGAGAAAATTATTGTGATAAGAAATATGTTGATTTGCTATTGAATCGTCGTGTGAAAAGACTTAACCCATGAATTGACGGGATCTGAACAGTCATACATTGAAAGGATTTGTCTTCCAAAGACTTATCCAAGTAAATTGTACCTATTCGAGAAGCTCTTGATAGACATGAACTTTGACGGGTTTGACAACCTTTCGAGGTTTGTCCACACCTTCAAGGTAGTTATTAGAGCTAGTTGTCACCTAAAAGCTGACAATGTAACTCTTTAACTATGCAACGTAACCGTGTCTCATGGGGGATTGTCTACCTTGAGTCAATCAATTCATAAGTGCGCACTCTTCTCTCACCGTGCAGATTTCTGTCTAAACACTTAAGCACGTGTGGAGGGGGAGTATTTCTGCAAATGACCAAACTCTTACAGTGGTACAAAATGTTTTTCAATCATAACCACTTTGAGAGATTTTCAAGAAAATGGTTTTATGGCAACATAGGTTAGTCATGGAGCTATAAGGTGACTAATGTTAGGAATAACCATCCTATGATCCGCCAGAGCCGGAGGGATCTACCCAAGGACATCACAAATAGTTAGTACTTAGAAGTCCTTAGGTATGATTATAAAAAGGAGAAAATGAGAATCGGAGAAAGAAGGAGTTGAAGAATTAAATAGAAATGCAAAGAAAAGGGTGAAAAGAAATAGCCCTCCAGATTATTCAACTTTGGGCAGACACCGGGTTCAATTCATATGCTACTGGTTGTCACTTAGTGACATCGGTATTGAAGATTAAAAGTCGTCATGGACCCAGTGACGCATGCACTAAACCTTCTTAGCCACTCAAGTTTCTCCCAATAGAAGCTTGTTTCATTCTCACAGGGAACCCTACGTAAACTATCGGCTTTCTCTTAGAGATTGCTGGTATTGAAGAAGGAGACCCTCTCCCTAGTCTCCGCTCAGGAAAACCAAAACGCACTATTTAGTCTAGAGCCATGAGATTCATCAAAAGATCTCATAGGTACACTTGACATTTCATCACTTGTCGTTCAACAATAAGAACAACAGTGGTACGTTATCGAGTCCTTCACAGATCTTAGCAATTTGTCGAGAACATTTATGAGAGGTTCACATATGTGATCCTCAGTGATTAAATGGAAACTCCTGCCAGGGTCAACATCAAACAGCCCTGACAGCAGGTCACTTCGGTAACTCCCCGTGGATTACGCTTAGTGTGTCTCAAACGGTCTACAGTCATGAGGTGATGCTTCGGTGTACCTCAACGACTCATCTGAACTGTAGGTGTACTTCGGTACATCGTGTTATCTCACTTGTGGGACTCCAGTTCGGGAACGGCCTTTGTGAGAATTAGAGATGTGTTTTCACACTATGTTGTTAACACCCTCGAAATTCAAACTTGTAAGTGCCGGAATCCACTTATTACTAACCGTGTGTATGTTTTCTTCTTATGGAAGCTCTGGAGCGGACTGATCGTGCAGATTCTTCACATGCTCATACCAACATCATCACTAATGGAAGTTCTCTCTAAAGGCAACACAAAAGTCAGAATGATTCTTTATCAAATCAAAGAATCTACAAAGTTTAAAGTTTAAGAGAACTTCATCAGTACTGTAATCCAACGTTAAAGAGCATGTGAGCATGTTGGAGAAAGACGTGGAGACACTGGAGCAACGAAGCAGACCTGATGCAGAAAACAACAACATCTATCACTTTCACCACAAAGAACAAAGAACTAAAGAACAAAGAAAAAGATGACTTCAAAGCAGAACTATTCAAAGGAAACAATTTCTCTACACTGGGGAGATTGTTCGAATCAAGACACTCCTTCTCACAAGAAAGAAGAATGTCAGAAGACGTCAAAGCTACTATTACATCAGCACCTACAACGTTTATCACTCTTTAATTCATCACTAACACTTAGGGGGAGATTTTTGGAATCACTCCTAAACTATATTTCAAGTGTTAGTGATTCATATGTAATAGTTAGCTTAATATGGCCTTTATGTTTGTTATTAAGCTAAGGCTTATGTAGAAGGCCCATAAGCCTTGGCCCAAGTCCAATAAGGAAAGGAAGGGACTAGGAGTGTTTCCCTAGCTCCCTCTCCTATAAATACCTTTGTAATACCCTCACTTGAGGGTTGGTGTTCAATTTACTCTTTCACTATTACGCATAACTCTTCTCCATTTCATACGCATAGTGTTTGGTAGTTGTTCATCCGATCTCTTCTTATCTATTTCTTATATTGATGCTTGTGTTACTAATATGGTGACCTAACAATTATAAAAATGTTCCCGATCCGGATCCCACAATTGAAGATGATTGGATGCCGAAAGGAAAGGGCAACGATTTCTTGGGTCGACAAATGAAGAAACGGAGCTTAATTATATCTCTCTATGGATAGTTGGCACGATAGATGCAACTTCAGAGGTCTCACTGCATCAATAAATGATTTTTCTTCAAGCCTTACAGCAATAACAGAAGCAGCTCAACCACCTAATGTATCTTTGTGCAGGATAATAGTGATGATACCATTTTTTAAACAATTTTTAAATAATATTGTTTTGAAAAATGGAAAAATATTGGTTTTAAAAATAAATTGGACTTAATTTTGAAAATCACCGGACTTCATTTTATCAAAACTTAAGTCACTCAATCATCGACTACGGTCATCGATTGAGGGGGAGAGTGATTTAAAATAAAATATTTTCAAACAATATTTCTTCATAAAAGTTTCGGTTTGTACGTAATAAAGTGGTGATCTACAGATTTAATGTTATGTCATGGTATGATTTTCTTTAAAACTCAAAGATCTTTTTAAATAAATTTTTTTAAGTTCTTGTTTGATTGTGAAATTATTTTATTTTACTTAAAGATCAATTAAAACTATCATACCCGACACCAACAATCTTTAATGTCTAAAATTGATCCTTATCGGTCATTTTTCAAAATTAAATTTTGCCACGTCTTTCTCCAAAACTTTCTAAATGATTTAAATCAATCGGGATCCAAAATCTCAATTGGTTTGAAATTTTTGATCAGGGGAGAGATCGTGATTTAAATCTCAAATCGGTTTTAAAGGGTGATTGTTTCAAAAGCACTCCTTCCTTCCTTCATGTGCCAAACAATTTCAAATACATGATGCACATGATTGAGGAGGTGCATTTAACCATAAACCAGAAGAGTATTTAAACAAGGCCACATATTCTCCCATGTTTTCCAAACCTTATTAAATCACTTGGGATCCAAAATCTCAAAGGGTTTGATATTTTTGATCGGGGGAGAATTTGTGATTTAATACGAAATCTGATAAAAGATGATCGTTTTGATTCAATGTGCAAGTTCTCTCTAATATGTGCTAAACTCTTTCGTATATCGATGCACATATTGAGGGGGAACGAATGGTTTCTATTGGCAATCGTGAAAAGTACTTCAAGGAACTCTTACCTCTATGTGCAAAATGATTTTCAAATATCCAACGCACATATTGAGGGGGAGAATTTACCAAAGAAAATCAAATGGCTTTTTCCATGAAAATTGTGATCAAGAATATATTTCAAAGAACTCTTGCCTCCATGTGCTAAACAATTTCAAAATCATATGCACATGTTGAGGGGGAGCATTTCTAAATGATCAAAACAATTAAGGTAAAAAATGCTTTGATTTTATAACACAAGTACCTTGATTGTTTTTCCAAATGATTTTTCAATTGGTTTCGAGAAGGAATGAAAAATACCAAAAGACCGACCAATTTACTTTATGAATGGTGTTATAAGGATGGTTAGGTTAGGTATTCGTTCCCACGATCCCGCCAGAGCCGGAGGGATCTACCCAGGGACAATCCACTAGATAGTGTAGAGTCCTTAGGTATATTGAAAAAAAGGAGAAAAGTGAGAAATGGGAAGAGTGCGGACTGAGATAGAGCTAGAACTAGAATAAACCCAACAAGGTTCTAGTAATGAAGTCTTGGTAAGCACTGAAGGAGTTGAAGAATGAAAAAGAAATGAATATGAAAAGGGTGAAAAGAAATAGCCCTCCAACAATTCAACCTTAGGGCAGAAACCGGGTTCAATACATATGTTACTGGTGGTTACTTAGGTAACACTAGTATTGAAGACAAGACGTCATGGACCCAGTGACGCACTACACTAAACTTCCCAAGCTACTCAAGTTCCTCTTAAAAGGACTTGTTTCATTCTCACGGGGAACCGACATTATCTATCGACTTTCTCTTAGAGATTGTTGATATTGAAGAAGGAGACCCTCTCCCTAGTCTCCGGCATAGGAAACCAAAATGCACGATTGAGTCTAGAGCAAAGAGATCATCCACAATATCTCATTAGGACACAAAATTAATGAAGACTTGCTGTTTCACACAATGTGGAAAGTAAGAACATATTAAGAGTCCTACTCATTATCCTTGTGGTATTGCCAGAACATCCGAGTGATATGTTAAATATTCACGATGAAGATGGAAATCCTTCTAGAGCCAACATCAAACAAGCTCTTGGTGGGTGATATGTGAGATCTTGCAAAAGATCAAGCTTGTGACAACTGGATAGAAACGATAGGGCGATTCAATCTTGAATCAACCTTGGTCCAGGAAATGAATTGACGGATACCTTTGAAAAACCGATCGTTGTGCTTAAAAGTTCTTTTCCATAGCACATCGACTGTATATTAATGTTTCAAAATTGAAGGGTATTTATGATTGATAATTGATTTTCCATAAAACCTTCGTTGTATTGCAAAACACTTTCTATTAAGCAATACACGATTGTTTTCAAATCATTTTCATTAATCAGTTAATCTCAATTCGCTAATTCACTCACTCTGTGTTGTCTTCTTTGGGACGCTCCGGTTTTAGAACAGCTTGATCAAGCTGCGAAACCCTGTCAAGGAGATTCTTCGGAATTCTACCTGATCACAGGCAGTATTTATACTGATCAACGGGGAACCATGGTTCTTGCAACTATATTCAACGAAAGTAAACAAAGACACTTTCGTGAGTTTTAGTGCTAACTGTTGTTTGCAGGAACATTGGACGGGTGCAGCTGATCGATATTGAGAAGTCAATTCACAGACGCATGCTCACAGCATACACGCTTAAATGAAGAACATCATGACAAGTGCTTATCTACATAACCTGGCTCTGATAACGGTAAATATCATGAACCAGTAAAGCTTCCGCTACTCTGATGAAAAGATGTCATGATCCAAAAAGTGTGAGCATGTCGGTCCGAACGTCACAACATCACATGATGGCAACACAATAAAGGGTGATCCAGAGACTTACTGTGGCTGATGATCTCAAAGAAAGCTCAAAGATCATCAATGATGTGGATCTGTTAAAGGCCTCCACTAAAAGTACAAAACTATGCGGACTTTGAAGAATCGCTACTAAAGCACAAAGAATGCGGAAATTGAAGAATTGAAGTCTACGAGCTTGGAACTAAAGACAAAGATAAAATGCTAGGATGCAAAATGTATTTCATGAGGTGACCTCCCTTAGGGGGAGATTGTTAGGAATTGGAAATTCCATGAGAAAGTGTCGGTCACCCCAATTATGGTCTAGCATATGTTAGCTCGTAGACATGTCGTTATTTACGTTATTTAGTAGTTAATTAGTTAGTTAGTAGCGTAGATTAGTTTAGTGTAACACCGTGGAGGAAGGACGGGTCTTTACCCACTGTATGCCTGATCCACAGTCTGACAGGAGGACGTAGTGTCTGTAAGTATAAATACCCCTTCCATCCTTGGAAGGGGTGGTGCTTTTCATTCTCTTAATCTAACCTTTCTTTTGTTTATCTCTCTAGAATCACCCTCTCCTCTCTTCATCTCTCTAAAACCTTGGCTTTCTTGTATCATCACCATCCAAGACCACCCGAATCATCTATAACACAATATATGTATGATCCTACATTAACTCAGGGAGAAAGTATGTGAGAAAGGGGTGTGAAACAATGAAGAAATAGCTCACTATTTATAGAGAGAAAACATCTTCCGTTCCACAGATCCCACGGATCCCTCCCACAAGGGATCCGTCTAGTGTAAAGCTAGGGATCTGTGGGACGCTCCTCTTTGCCCATGCGTATTTTGGTTGTGGGTCATGGGTCATGGGTTATGGGTTGATCCATGGGTATTTTCTTTAGATACAATGTACCTAATGGGTGTAATGCACCTAGTCAAATGGGTATGGGTCAATACCATGGGTTATGAATATGCTCTATGGGTTGTAGTCTTTACCCATTTATAATACATACTAGTTGTGTATATATTTGCCCAATATGTAAACACTAGTTGTTGTACATATGTATTACTAAATCATAAAATCACTTATACTTGTTTTAGTGTTTTATGTGAAAACGTAAGTGTGTTAGAAAACTATTAGCTCAAACCATTTACGTATTTTATTTGTTTTGTTAAACTGATTTTATGTTTGTTATCGACAAAACATTAGAAGATCATAAAATATAAATAAACGTTTTTACGGCTTATTTGTATTAACAGAATGAATGTTCGGATGTTAGAAGGTTATAAGGTATTTATCAGCTTAGGTAATACCGAGCTCAAAGTCAACATTGTACCCCTGAGAGTCTTTTAATGGTTTATAATTGGTTAACCTAATATCATAACTTATGTTATGGTCGTCAAAGTATTATGGGTGTCAAGTACTAAAGTATATTAGAGTGGAATGTATTAGTAATGGTTAAATTGTATGTGTTATTTTTAAAGGGGTGTTTGGATTAGTGTCTATTGTACCAAATTTAGAGATAAACGGGTCATTGGTCATGAACTAAAGTTTGCCATGGTTTTGAATGTTAATAGAGTGTTCGGTTCATGTTATAGTGTTGGTTTTATGTCTAAAGGTGTTTTGGTTAAGCTATGTTTGAAAGTAGGTCAAACGGGTGTTTGGCATAACACCCATCATTTTGTAAAGTATATGTTCTCGGGTCATTTAGACCAAGAATTGTTATGGAAATGATGTATTATGATGTCTAAATGTATTCTGGAAGTACTTGTGATGTGACGAGTTTCAAGTCGGGTGAAGTTTTGCAGGCCTGAGGCCTATAGTTGCCGACCAGGGGGCTTAGCCGCATGGCCGTGGCCTTTCTGTGGCACTTGGCTGCTGGCTAAGGGCTTCAGTGGTTTTGTCAAATTTTGTCAAACTTCGAAAAATTGTATCTTTTAATTCGTAAGTCATTAGAAGTCGTACCACCCGTCATTTTGAAGGTAATTGAGTCTAGTTTCATTTAGAAATAATTTCAAGGGTTGGTTTGTTATATATTTTTTCAGTTTATAAAAGGGTAATAGGAGGTCTGTTATAGTTGAGTCATTTCTGCACAAAGTTTTAATTTTTGGTCAAATCGGGCACGGTGCATAACAATGGCTGGTGATTTGCCATGGGTCCTATTGGGGGATTTCAATGTTATTATAAACTTTAATGAGAACCCCAATGGCCTTAATGTTATGTGTAAAGGCATGGAAGATTTTAAAGACTATGTCGAGTCTTTAGAGATGGATGATCGTAGGATGTATGGGTTGTTTTATACTTGGGATCAAAAAAGGAAGACACCTAAGTTGGGTATTCTTAACAAGTTAAATAGGATCATGGGGAATAAGTACTTTATGACTAAGTTTCCTGATAACTATGCTAACTTCCTACCTTATATTTCCTATGACCACTCCCTTGCGATTCTCGTTGTTCCTGAGGTTAAGGTGGATAGAAGAAGGTCCTTTAGGTTTATGAAACTCCTTGTAGAGAAGGAGGAGTTTATTAGAACTATAAAGGATAACTGGAATGTTCCTATGAATGGGTATTCACTGTATGTGTTGGCCAAAAGGCTCAGGTTTATGAAGAAGCATATGAGAGATCTTAACAAGAGGAATGAGAGTGTGTTTGATAAGGTTAACGGTCTTAAAATGGAGCTGGCTAGTGTGCAGAGTGAGCTTGACATAAATCTATCAAATGTTAGGCTTAAAGAAGAGGAATATGTATATGCTGAAGCTTTTAAGAATGCAGTTTTAGATGAGGAGAGATTCTTGAAGCAGAAAACTAATGTTGAATGGTTGAAAGAGGGGGAATTCAATTGCTTATTTTCACAATATGATTAAGGGTAAAACTAGTAGAAATAAAGTTGAAATGGTTACTGATGATCATGGGATATCTTACATGGGAAAACCTGATTCATTGTTTAGTAAGAAGATTGATGCTATGGTTGCTGTTGACATGATCAGACTTGTATCCATGGAAGAAATAAAGATAGCTCTATTTGATATTTAAGACAACAAGGTCTAAGGGCCCGATGGCTATACTTCTAAATTTCAAGGTTGCATGGAAGACTGTTGGTCCTGACACATGTGGTGCTATCATGGAATTTTTCTCTAGTGGCAAGCTACCGAGTTAGGTCAATTCTACCCTTATCTCTTTAATTCCCAAAGTTAAATCTCCTAGTAAGTTTACTGATTATAAACCAATTTCATGTTGTAATGTGGTTTACAAGACTATTAGTAAAGTTATCACTAATAGGATTTAAGTGGTGCTTGATGACCTGGTAGATGTGAAACAAATTTCCTTTATCCCTAGTAGGAATATTAGTGACAACATATTGCTAACCCAATAGTTTATGAGGGGTAAGAGGGTGGTTCTAGGAGACGTGCATTCAAAATTGACATACAAAAGGCCTATGACATTGTTAGTTGGAGTTTCATGGAGTTAATTTTGGCTAGGTTTGGCTTTCATCCTATGATGGTACATTAGAGTATGGTTTATCTTAAAACTGCTTCATTCCTTGTATGCATCAATGGTGAAACACATGGTTTCTTTAGAGCTGGTAGAAGGTTGAGATAGGGAGACCTTATATCTCCTTATCTCTTCACTCTGGTTATGGAAATCCTGAATTTAATGGTCATTAGGCATGTTAAGTTTGAAAAGAAGCTCCAATATCATAGGGGGTGTGAGGAGCTTAAGATTACTAGCTTATGCTTTGCTGATGACCTGCTTATGTTATGCCATAGTGATCTTACATCTGCATCAGTTCTTTGAAGGGGACTAGATGAGTTCAGCATGACGTCTGGTTTATACCCTAGTATGGCTAAGAGTGAGGTCTTATTCGGTTGTGCGCCTAATGAGGTTAAGGAAGAAATCAAGTTGGTAATGTCCTTTAAGGAATGAAGTCTGCATATTCGATATATAGCTAGGTGTTCCTATGGTGTCTAAAAGGCTCAGTAATGCTGACTGCAAGGTTTTTATTAAAATAATTAAAGGAGGATAGGGGATTTGAAGATTGAAATGTTGTCCTTTTCTGGTAAACTACAACTTATTGCATCTGTCTTGGCCTCCCTTCAAGTATGTTGGGCTTCCCTTTTCATCTTTCCATGCATATTTGTGTTTCCTAATGACGACGACCAGACGGCGTCACCATCCAAAGGCGACTCCGTCGCAAGTGTATATCTATATATAGACTTCGAATTTTATGTATTTTATGCGTAATATTTTGGAGAGCAAACCCTAGTTCGTTCATAGTCCGACTTGGGCAGTATTTTAGGGTTTCAAACCCTTCTTTACACTCAAAGATATGTTTGTTAATCCAATCTATCACCATGTTTATCCTATGTTCAATTGTTTTCTTCTGTTCATGCTTATCTATCATGCATAGCTAAATTATTATTGTGTTTGCTTAGATCTATGAAACCTAGTTGTCGATTATTGTTAGGTTGTCTCTTGTTTTAATTGGTAGACTCTAGAGTAAGGAAAATTGGCTTCTTCTTTAATTGTTACGAGCTTGAACTTCATAAATAGTAAAAAGCTTGAGAGCGCACTTGAGCCATCGTTGTATTTATTGCGTGAGTTGTAGCTTTAGGATAATAGAGTATTCGGGGGAGATACTACGGTACTTGGCGATCCCGGATAGTATAGAGGAGAGTTACAATTCATAGAACTAGGGAATTAGGCACCCCCTATGACTAACACGGAATACAACACACCAATTAGAATGAGGATGTGACAATTCAACCGACCAATAAGAGATAACTATGGAGTTAGAAAATCTAAGTAAACATGCTTTTAATTATCATAAGGAACACAATCAATCCATAGCTATTTTCCTATTTATTACTATAATTAACTTTAGTTTAAATTATTAGTAGTTAAAATTGGTAGAATTACCACCCCCTACTCCTAAACCCCGAGATTTTAGTTGTTTTCTTAAAAAAATATAAAAAGCTAAAAAGAATCACCTTCAACTTTACATTTTCGTCATACATCTCTAGCATCTTTATTCCCCTATGTGACAATCCGTACTTTCAGGTCATTTCTCGACACCGTTCATGTCTCATTATTTCAACATTTTAGTAAACTTGGTTTACTTGTTTCAAATTCGCGTAACCTGGGAGGTTTAGCGGCGAATTCATGATCATGACATCACCTACATTTCATATGGACTATGATTAGTCTACATCTCATTGACATCATGTGCATCTCATTAGTACATGCACGACATTTCATTTCACCCTTCAACGCGTAATTTTTATATTTAATAATTTTTATCGCGTGAGTTTTTATTTTGATTATTTAACCCGTTACTTTCGAAAATGATCCCGAGGTATTTTTAAACTTACATTTGGTTTATAAAAACTATATTTTTAGTTTTCCTAGTGTTTCAAATTTATTTGGTATTTTAATCGTTAACGTTTAATTATTACGTCGTTTTCTTAAAAATTTTACGATAATTATTTTATCACCCGATTTTCACAAGGAAAGTATTTTTACAATTTTTATCACCTCAATACAATCTATTTTGATTTACTAAAAACTTACTTGTACCAAAATTTCCCAATTTCCTTTACTTGTACAAATTATTTACATATTACT
>BPTQ01000008.1:50668768-50696982 GCA_019973895.1 Chrysanthemum seticuspe
CATTAAGTATTATTGTGTTACAGTCAGTAGTGCCTAAGAAATTAGTGGTTTCATGAACGAGAGATACTGTGTCGTGTCTTATCACTTTGTCTTACGGGTAGACTTCCGGAGTGTGAATTATTGAGTCATAGCTAGTTAGTCTTGTTGAGATTATTCAGTGAGAATT
The DNA here is from genome assembly GCA_019973895.1 of Chrysanthemum seticuspe. Lineage (NCBI taxonomy): Eukaryota > Viridiplantae > Streptophyta > Magnoliopsida > Asterales > Asteraceae > Chrysanthemum > Chrysanthemum seticuspe. Next base: position 50,668,935 of record BPTQ01000008.1, read on the forward strand.
ATAGTAGTCTACTATGATTCTTACACCTTACGTGGTCACTTGGCAAAGTTGTTGAGTCAGTCGAAGAGTTTAATGAGAATAGTTGTTGGTACCTAGCTTGTTCAACACGGTAGGAAGCAGTCCTAAAAGGGTGAAATTGTTCTCAACAAAACGAATTGGATCTTGCTGACTCCAAAGTTTAATGGTTTCTTTTCGAGAGTTGACTACTAAGAGTACGTCGAGAGGTTTGGTAGAAGTTGGTTAAAGTCTGCATGAGAATCATCAGTTGAGAGCTTTTCTTTGGTAATTTGAAACCTCAGTCGTTCTAGGTTAAGCAAAACAACTCTTGTTAAAGTGGGAAAATCCTGACGAAGGATGGCACAACTTGTTCGATCCATGGTTGTTGATAAGAGTAATTTGAGAAGCTGACTGAGTTGTTGAAACGGTTCACTGGTGCATTCCACATTCTTAGTATCATCTGATGATATTAAGAGTGACTTATTAGAGTTGTTCTGATTGATCGATACTGAGTTATTAAGTGTGAGGCCTTCAGATGGGCATTCTGTTTCACTATTCTGTGCTGTGTCATAGAGAGCAAGTACTTTGGTGATTAAAGAATCCGTGATGACTGACATTGTGTTATTATGAATTACTCCCCAAGTCTCTAGAGAATTTAGAATCAATTCGCTACTAGTACTAATCCCAAGTCGCTAGAAAGTACTACACCAAGTCGCCAACACTAATTCGCTGTGACAACCCGTACTTTCAGGTCATTTCTCGACACCGTTCATGTTTCATTATTTCAACATTTTTAGTAAACTTGGTTTACTTGTTTCAAATTCGCGTAACCTTGGAGGTTTAGCGGCGAATTCATGATCATGACATCACGTACATTTCATATGGACTATGATTAGTCTACATTTCATTGACATCATGTGCATCTCATTGATTCATTCACGACATTTCATTTCATATTTTACGCGTAATTTTTATTTAATAATTTTTATCGCGTGAGTTTTTACTTTGATTATTTAACCCGTTACTTTCAAAAATGATCCCGAGGTATTTTTAAACTCACATTTAGTTTATAAAAACTATATTTTTAGTTTTCCTAGTGTTTAAAATTTATTTGGTATTTTAATCGTTAACGTTTAATTATTACGTCGTTTTCTTAAAAAAATTTGACGATAATTATTTTATCACTCAATTTTCACAAGGAAAGTATTTTTACAATTTTTATCATCTCATTACATCCTATTTTGAGCTATCAAAAACTTACTTGTACCAAAATTTTCCAATTTCCTTTACTTGTACAAATTACTTACATTTTTCAAAGTCTTACAAAATAATATACAAGTATATGTTTATACAAGTTTTATAAAGAAAAAAAAAAAAAATATATTGGAAGACAAACCCTCCCCAAAATCCGGCCAAGGGGGAGGGTAAGTCTTAAATGATGTATGGTTCATGTCTAACATTTCATCCTTGCTACAAAAAGTCTTTTAACCTCATTATTTCACACACATCTCATATTATCAAAGTGTAAAACAATTTCTTCTCTCTTTTCTTTGGCTCTCAAAACCGGCCAACATCAAGACACCAAAGGGATCAAGATTTTGCAACTTCAAGTGTGTATTTTCAACCTAGATCATATCCTTTTCATGGTTTTGAAATAAAAACCAAGGATATTTAAGTTAATCCTTTGTTACCTACACCTCTTCATTTTCACTAGTAAGCATATTCTCATCATTTTTATGTTTCCTCTTCATTTTCATAAGTTTCTTTACATTTTTGAAGCTTATATGCATGTATTGTGATTTATACCATTTATTTCATGAATTTAAGGTTTTATATACTTATTAGTCATCCTATAATTATTCCCAAGTTATTCTTTGGTCTTGATGGTGATTAGGAATCCATGACACCCTAAGAAGGTGTATGGTAGGATTAGATTAGTTTTGGAGTTGATTTGAAGGGATTAGAATAGGTTTTGTCCGAGAAAAACTATTTTCGTAAACTATATTTTACGTTCTGTCCTTAAAATGAATTTCTGGAAAAACCCACTGATGGTACGACATTTTGGTCTTGAGATTTAGAAAATATACTTTAAAACGAATCCGTGGCCTTTTGAACGGATAAAAACGGAGTTATAACGAAGCCGTGGTGAATTTTTAAAGTTTTACGACGAAACGTATATTTTCTGAAAAACTCAGCATGCTGTTTTTAGTGTTTTTGGGTCAAAAACGAACCTTAAGCTTCACAAATTATTTCGACTTCTCAAAAATATATTAGTTTACTTCGATACGAAGCTAAGGACATATTTTACGTAGAAAACGGATTTAAAACGACGAATATATGCACGTTTTTATAAAGTTGCCGTAAATATTATTTTCTGAAAAACTATAATATTTTTACGTCACAAGTATTCTATTAGCTGTAAGGGCTATGTTTGCGGCAGTTTTTAACCATGATGCAAAACTTTTTTGAACGAAGTGTTTTCTAGTAAAATCAAGTTCATCGGCCATATTTTTCAAATCAAAAACCCGTTTGTCAAGCGGAGTCATAGTGAATTATTTGCGGATGTTCAAACATTGGCCGAAACTAATTTTCTGCACACAATTAGCAAAAACCACCATCTTTAGCCATTGATATCTTTATGATCGAGACCTTTTGGACGAAAACTCCTGAACTGAAACTTTTAGATATCGATACAAACTTTCCAAAACCGTCGAGTTCGTTCTCTAACGATCGACGTACACCTTTTTACGACCAGTTTTCCAAAGTCATTTTTGTTGATTTCATGAAAATTCCGTCGACATTGTTTTGCGACGAAAAGTGATAATTTCACCAAAAATAATTATAAAACCATTGTAGGATGACATTTTGACGTAAAAACATGTAAAGTCATTTTGAAGGGTCAAGACGTCAAAAGAGTATTTTTCGTCGACGAGTAATATTTTCAAAAACCCGTAAATGGTATAAATAACATACGTAGTGCATGCATAACATTACATTGCAACTCATGACATATCATATCATTGATAATAGGTCCCGGTTGACGCATCATTATAAACCTCAGTGTACTCACTTTTGCCATTATTCCAGTTTACCCAAGTGAGTTTTCATAGCCCCTACTTTTACTTGCTTTCATAACTGTTTTGGGGGAGATACATGCTCAAACTGTTTTCATTCACTTGCACAAGTACTTTAAACTCTTACATATTACTGTGAATTCATAGCCCCACTTTTACTCTATTAACTGTTTTACAATCTCTTGGGGGAGATACATGCTACATTTTTAATCGAACACAAATGCTTTGAACTGTATGCTATATCCGATGTTTTATTGTCACTAAGTATTTTGCCATGTTCGAAGTCCCTACATCATGAACCATTAGTCACTTTCGAGTGAGCGCGAGTATAGTGAATAGGCCTATTGGAATTAACACTCCCGCTCCTATTGACCCATTTAGGGGAAATCGAGCGCGCTATATTTGAATCATAGAGGTAAATTGGCAAATTACCTATTAGGGCGGCGATGAAACGATGATTACCAATTTTTATTGGTGCGATGTTTACGCTTTGGTGTCATGAACTTAGTGAAATAAATACGATGTTGATTTTAATGATGAGTGTGAAATCATTTAACTCACACTACGATTATGGTGTTCGAACGAATTACATAAACTCTATATACATTCCGGCAATGGGTTGTGAACACACAGGTTGCAAGTTTTGTATGGGCGGGACTTGGAACTGAGTGGATTTACGATGCCTTTGCTACATAAGCGATTTTGAAAGTCTTTACATTTCAACGATTTACAATGCCTTTGCGGCATAAACGATTTTTAAAGGCTTTACATTTTAACTCAAACTCTATGAACTCACTCAACCTTTGTGTTGACACTTTTAGCATGTTTTAATCTCAGGTATCTAAGGCATTCACTTCATGGCATGCATTTGGACACATCATGGAGTCGTGATGACGACGCGTCTTACATGGGATTTATATACTTTAAAAACATCGTTTGACTGTACTAAACTTATTTTCTGCACAAGTTGATTTCATTTGGGACCTGCTTTGTAAACTCTGATTATTTTATTAAATCAAACGATGTATTTTCCAAACGACACTTTAGGTCGTTCAATATAACTGTGATGTGGTGCTATGACAGTCAATCCCTAGGAATTCCATTCCGCTGCAAAACAGGTAAATTGGGGGTGTGACATTCGCCACCACGCTAAGTCGCTAGCTTTCCAATTCGCTGGCCAGATGTAAGTCGCTAGGTGGTAACTCGCTAATGCTCAAGTCGCTAGCAAAAATTCAGCAGTAATTCGCTACTCAAGTCGCCAACAATGCAAGTCGCTAAAGAGCAACTCGCTACATACCAAGTCGCTACCACAAGTCGCTATCCGTAGTGGAGAGTCCACTACTTGTACTTTAACTCGCTAGATCTAACTCGCTAGCTTTAACACTGTAAGTCGCTACAAAACTGTGAAGCAAGTCGCTACCAAGAAACTATTCCGAGAGCTAAGTCGCTAGCTTGAAAAACCAAATAAACTTCACTTTTCAATCCAAAAACAACCCAACCAAGATGATTTAAGCATACCAAATGCAAACCTAAACACTTTTGATGATTCTAAACATAAAAGTACCAACAAAATTCAAACTTTAACACAAGAGATCAACCAAATGATGCAAAAACCACTAAACGTTTTCAAACTCAAAAACCACCTAAAAACCACTATAAATCCAAAGATGTGTAAGATATGATCTAACCATGGCTCTTGATACCAATTGTAAGATATTAACTTTCACATACACATCATAACATTAACACAATGAGCACATAGATGGTTTTAGAGAGAGAAAGAGTGGGACATTCTAGTGAGAGAAACTTGTGGAATATTAGATTACCAAAGAACATCCAACCCTCTACCTTGCAAGGTAGAGGGTATTTATAGGTTACAAACTAAACGACCTCCTGACGGCCTGTGGATCAGGGAAACAGTGGGTAAAGACCCGACCTTCTTCCATGGTGTTGCACTATACTATTTTACGCTACTAACTAACTACATAGACCGTAACTAATGACCAATCTACGAGCTAACTTATGCTAGATAATAGTCGGGGTGACCGACTCTTTCAACACTGGAATTTTCTAATTCTTAACAAAATGAGAATCGGAGAAAGAAAGAGTTGAAGAATCAAAAAGAAATGTAAAGCAAAGGGTGAAAAGAAACAGCCCTCCAGATTATTCAACTTAGGGCAGACACCGGGTTCAATTCATATGCTACTGGTTGTCACTTAGTGACACCGGTATTGAAGATTAAAAGTCGTCATGGACCCAGTGACGCATGCACTAAACCTTCTTAGCCACTCAAGTTTTTCTCAACAGAAGCTTGTTTCATTCTCACAGGGAACCCTACGTAAACTATTGGCTTTCTCCTAGAGATCGCTGGTATTGAAGAAGGAGACCCTCTCCCTAGTCTCCGCTCAGGAAAACCAAAACGCACTGTTGAGTCTAGAGCCACGAGATTCATCAAAAGATCTCTTAGGAACCCTTGACATTTAATCACTTGATGATCAACAAATAAGATCATCAGTGGTTCATATCGAGTCCTTCACAAATCTTAGCAATCTGTCGAGAACATTTATGAGAGGTTCACATCTGTGATCCTCAGTGATTGAATGGAAACTCCTGCCAGGGTCGGCATCAAACAGCCCTGACAGCAGGTCACTTCGGTAACTCCCCATGGGTTACGCGGAGTGTGTCTCAAACGGTCTACAGTCGTGAGCTGATACTACGGTGTACCTCAGCGACTCATCTGAACTGTAGATGTACTTCGGTACATCGCGTTATCTCACTTGTGGGACTCCAGTTTAGGAACGGCCTTTGTAAGAATTAGAGTTGTGTTTTCACACTATGCTGTTAACACTCTCGAAGTTCAAACTTGTAAGTGCCGGAAACCGCTTATTACTAACCGTTTGAAATGTTTTCTTCTTATGGAAGCTCCGGAGCGGGATGATCGTGCTGATTCTTCTCATGCTCACGCCAACATCATCACTAATGAAAGTTCTATTCAGATGCAACACAACAGTCAGAATGATTCTTCATCAAATCAAAGAAACTACAAAGTCAATGACTCACTTGAGGGTTGGTTGTGTTGCCCTAGCTTCCCTCCTATAAATAATCTTGTAAACCCTCACTTGAGGGTTGGTTGTTCAAGTTTTTCTTTCACATACATCTTCGCCTAAACCGTCTTTAGTATATTGTGTGTGTGTGTGGTTTTACTTGTTCAATCGCCTTCATCTCTTTCTCTATACCTTGTATTTGTAAAACTAGTGACCTAATAGTGGTATCAATCGCCTACTAGTTGGGTGAATCGTTTTGTTTTTGAAGTGGGTTTTTGGTCCTACGCGTAAAACAATGGTTTGATACTTTGGTTCACTTAAAAACTCGTTTTTTTACACTTTTTAATCCAAGATTCTTGTTCTTTCAATGTTTTAAGGTGTTAAACTAACTATTTTTGGCAAAAAGTTTCAAACTTTATGCGTGGATAGTGGTTTTTGAACGCGTTTTTGTTCGTGGGTGTCGTTCTACGCGTAACCCGTTTAGCAGTTTTGGTACATCAAGTTTCACACTTTTGTGTTCTTTTGGTACTATTGAAGCTATTCCATAACAAAAATCTGGTTTAGAAACACATTTGGGCAAAATCAATGTTACGAGTAATCCTACGCGTATCAAAACCCTAAAATTACGCGTAAGATTTTTCCTTGGTTTGATCTTCATTTTCCTGGTTTATTCCGTGTTTTCTTACTTGGATAAGTCTGAAAATACGTCGACTTTGGATGTCTTTTGCACTGTGATAGTGTAAAAGATCATTTGGGCAAAAACCCTAAACTTACGCATAAGCATAAGCTTACGCGTAGAAATCCTATGCATAAGATTCACTTTACGCGTAAACTTAGGTCTACGCATAAGGTAATCCTACGCCTAACTTTCTACGCCTAACTTTTGTCTACGCATAACTTTAGTGTTTTTATCCTGCTTACGCGTAAGCTAAAATCCTACGCGTAACTCCTTATTGTTACGCGTAACTTTTGGTGTTTTTACGCATAAGTGCAACTTGGTTTCTTGTCTTTTCTACGCTTAAGGACACTTCATCAACAAAGGTTCATTCGACTACAAAGATCCATTTTTACTACACAAGGTTATCAACATGTCTCAACCACCATACTCTAACTATTTCCCTTACACTTATCCTCAACGACAACAACAATTAACTCCACAACATCAACAATGGAATCAACAACAAGCTATTTATCAACAACAATTTAATCAACAACATACTCCACAACTTGGTGCAATTCCCCTACCACAAATGGTTCAAACACCGCTAAGTCTTCAAGTTCAACCCTACACAAATGATTATAATCAACATCCATCAAGGAACACTATGAAGGAACCCACTTGGTTTGCAAAGATGTGTGAAGCTTTAAGCAACCAATAATCAATTCATGAAGCTGGATCACTTGATAGACCTCCAATGCTCACTCCAGGAAACTACGATCAATGGGTGATAAGGTTCTTTAGGTTTTGTGATCTGAAGAAGCCACATGGAAAGTTCTTAAAGAAGGTTATCTTGGAAGGTCCATTTGAGATGCCTACCGTTATTGTACCCGGAGATCCAACTGCTATTCCACCAAGAGATGAACAAACCAACATTGCTACTGTTGCAGATCTTAATCCAACAGAACTTCTACACTATGAAGCTGATGAGCTTGCAATGCAATATATCCTTTTAGGATTACCTAACCCAATTCTTCGAAGTGTTGATGCTCAAAAGACAGCAAAGGAAATGTGGGAACATATTCATCTTCTTATGGAAGGATCTGTACTCAATCAGGAGGATTTGGAATCCAAAATTTACTTGGCTTATGAACACTTCATGATTGAACCTGGAGAGACACTAGAGTCTTATCATCATCGTTTTTCAGACATCATCAATGATTTGGATAAACACAACATCATCATGCCAAGAATTGCAGTGAATACTAAGTTCCTGAGTAGTCTTGGTCCTGAATGGGAGAAGTATGTCATTTTTCTCCGTCAAGCGAAGAATATGCATCATTCTACTTATGGATTGTTGTACGATTACTTGAAGCCTCATGAGAAGGAAGTTGATCGGGAAAGGATTCTCCGTGCTCAAATTGCTCCACCTACACATCCGGACAATCAACAACTTGCCTTATATGCTCAACAAAGTTATCCTCCTCAACAAGCAACTCAACCAACTGCCTCAGTTACATCAAACGATCAATCACAACAACCTCAAAAAAATCAATTGGTTCCTTACAACAACAACAATGATCAAGCACTTCATAGTCAGACTAATGAGGAATCCGATCCGTTCGAAGCATTGCAACAAGGATTTGTTATGATTGCTAATGCGTTTAGCCGTTATACAAACAAATCCAACAATCGTATTCGTTCCTCATCTAATACACGAAATCAAGCTGTTGTGAACAATGGACGAGTTGAAGTTCAGAATCGTGGTTATGGTCGTCAAATGGGAGGTTGTCAAGGGTTTAATGCTATGGGTAGGAATACCAACAGAGCTCAAGTGGTAGAACAGGGAAATGCTCAGAATGGGTTGAATGGTCTTCGATGCTACAACTGCAATGAGAAGGGACACCTGGCTAATGCATGGCCAAAGCCAAGGACTAGGGGCAGTGCTTATTTCAAAGAGGCTCTTCTGTTAGCTCTTAAGGATGAAGCTGGTGGATCTCTCACAAACAAAGAACAGAGCTTTATGGCAGATGCAGACTCAGATGATGATATGGAGGACTTGCAGGCCAATGCAGCTGTTATGTTGATGGCTAATATGCATGAGCTACACATGAGTGAACCCAGTGTATGACACTGATGGCTTGTCTTAGGTACCCGAACAAACCATCATCATATCTGAACTAATATCACCGCCAATATCTGAATCCGGCACGGATCAGACTGTTCAAAATGAGTCATTTACATTTCTTTCTGATGATTTTCAAGTTAATCCTATAGTTACATTTGACGATCAAGATGACCTTATGGTTTCCTTTGATAATCAAATTGACTCCGTGGACGTACTTGAGGATCTAAAGAATGATCATGTTGAGACTCACGTTGAACAAGATGATATGTTGCCTCATCCAGATTTTGCTCAGTTAATTCAAGACCATAAAATCAAAATGGAGGAATGTTATGCATTAAACAAGGACTTAAAAAGCAAAAATGCACTGTTAACCAAGGATTTTGAATGCTTACAAATGCAACTCAACTTTTTCAAAACTCAAGAAAACCATGAAAAAGGTTTTGAAGCCGCTTTTGCAAAATCTCATCAAAACGAAAAATATTTAGAGAGACAGATGCGTTATCTAGCCGCCTCGAAGAATGCTTTGTTGTCTGAATTAGAACAACTGAAACATGAACATAAAAAGCAAATTAACGCTCTCACCTTGGAAAATCAAAAAGCTAAGGCTGAGTTGCTAAATTGTCAAAAACAGTTCTCCGCATACAAAAAGCATTCAACGAATCGGGTGGATGACCTTTTTGAAGAAATTATCGGCTTGCAAAACAAACTTAAAGAGTTTAAAACTGTTGTTTACAAACATGGTTAATCAGTAACAGCTATTGAAAAGTTTACCTTAAAACCCAATCCAAAAGGATATGGAAAAAATCTAGCTGATTACAAACCAAAGCTTTCACTAAAAACATTCAAATCAATTCCTGAAGTTTCCAGTGCAGAATACAAAATTGATAATGCTGTTATGAGTGTTGTTGAATACCATCGTCAAGAGGAATTAGATGCAGAAGACAAGAGTCGATCAAAATTAAAAAACGTTGTTTACAACAAACCTTTTAATTATAAAAACGCGGTCACTTTCGTCACACCAACGGATTCTTCTAACACACCAAGGGTTATCATCAAAACACCTGAGTCTTCTAATGTTAATCCCAAAACAGATTTTGCACAAACTTATGGTCCTTTACCTTCCATTAGTGAAGTAAACTCAAAACCTGAAGATCGAAAAATACTTCGATATTTTGACATTTTCATGGCTGACCTCAAAATTTTACAACATGAGATATAATATCGTTCTGAAATCAAAGTTGAACATTTTCACTTGCCTCTGGCGCGAGAACAAAGAGACATCTTTCAGAAAAATCTTTTACCTAATGTTAAAAACATGAAAAGTTGTGCAATTGCCTGGGAAAATGATTTTCATAAGGAACTTGGGGTGATGAAAAACGTTTTCGAGAAAACAGAAACATCTATCTCTAACACTAAACGTAAAAAGAAACTCTTGAGAAAAGATGTTGATTGACTCTTGGAAGATGTTATTTGTGCTGATATCCATAATGTTGTGTTACTTCATGCCTTGCCATTTGCATCTGATTATATCTCTGCTGATATTGTTGAAAATGTTGTAACTGTTGAGAACACCGATAATGTGCTTCAGATCGAGTCTTTAAAAGCTGAAAATAAATGATTACTCAATGAAATTTACAATGCAAAACGTCGTCTTCATTGGTGTGAAAAAGATATTCATAATCATCAACTTAGTTTTCAAAAGAAAATCGCTCAGTTGAGTGCAAAATCTTCTGATCCTAAAATTGAGCAACTGGATGATCAAAACGTGTCTTTGAAAAGTCAAGTCTCAAAATATGAACAAGAACTTTTAAAAGTTAAACAGGAATATGGTGTCATATTTGATTTACTCAAAAAGACTCGACTTGAAGCATCAAACGAACTTGATTCTAAGGATCGGAATATCTCTATGCCAACTCATCATTCTAAGTCTGTGCTCGGTAGACCGCCGTCTTTAGATTCTTAGGCAACCATTGCTATCACAGTAGCTCCCGCTTCACCTCCTAAGAATGTAGTACCACCTAGTGCATTCACTAAGACTAAAGCAAAGATTAGTTATAGATGGCATAAATGGATATATAACACACTAGGATTTAAATGGATGCCTAAAATTATCAATGTGTGTATGTCTAACATACCTGCTTCGGAACCCTCTAACATTTCGGGTTCCACATCTACTTCTATTCCATATGTGTCGTCTGTGTATAATGCAGGTGATACAGATCATTCTCTGGATTGTTGATTGCGGATGTTCCCGACACATGACAGGCAACCTTAAACTGTTATCACTTCGCAGCACTGTCAGATTCGGGAACGATCACTTCGCAGCTATCATGGGCTACGGAGATTATGTCAATGGGAACTTCGAAATCAGCAGGGTTTACTATGTGGAAGGCCTTGGTCACAATCTGTTTTCAGTAGGTCAATTTTGTGATGGAGATTTGGAGGTTTCTTTCAGGGAGAAAACTTGTTTCATTCGTGATCTACAAGGAAATGACCTTATGTTTGGCTCGCATAATTCTAGTCTCTACACTATCTCTATGCAAGACATGGTTGCTTCATCTCCCATCTGCTTACTTTCAAAGGCAACATCTACAAAATCCTGGCTATGGCACCGTCGTCTATCACATCTAAACTTTCAAACCATCACCAACCTTGCTCGACACAAACTAGTTGAAGGTCTCCCACGATTCCGGTATTCAAAAGATCACCTTTGCTCAGCCTGTGAACAAGGGAAAAGCACTCGTGCTCATTTTCCTTCAAAGGTGGAACACAGCTCTCAGCATGTGCTACATCTTCTTCACATGGATTTGTGTGGCCCGATGCGTGTACAAACGATCAATGGCAAATGCTACATCTTAGTAATTGTTGATGACTACTCACGATGGACTTGGGTCTACTTTCTTCGAAGCAAAGACCAAGCTCTACAAATGATCATCACCTTTCTCACAAAAATACAGGTTCAGCTCCGTAACACCGTCAGGCTAGTTCGGACAGACAAAGGAACTGAATTTGTTAACCAAACCCTTCGTGAATTTCATGAGAAAGTGGGAATTCAGAATCAAACATCTATTGCATGTACACCTGAACAAAACGGAGTTGTTGAAAGACGAAACCGAACGTTAGTGGAAGCTGCAAGAACAATGTTAATCAATGCTAAACTTCCAGATTACTTATGGGCAGAAGCTGTATCTACTGCATGCTATACTCAAAACCGTTCTATGTTCACAAAACGCCACAACAAAACACCTTTCCAGCTTGTCCACAACCACAAACCGAATCTCAAACACTTTCATGTATTTGGATCCCTTTGCTATCCGAATAATGATCGTGATGATTTTGGAAATCTCAAAGCCAAAGCCGACATTGGAGTCTTTATTGGATATTGTGAGAATTCTAAAGGTTACCGGATCTGGAATCGTCGTACAAAACAGGTGATGGAAACGATTCATGCTCATTTTGATGAACTCACGGAAATGGCTTCTGAGTATAACAGCTTAGAACCCGGTCACCACCGTTTAAACTTCCCTCAACCCCCATCATCAGCTGAAGAAAGCCCACAGCTAACTCGTCAACAAATGGAAAGGTTATTTGCTCCTCTTTTCAGTGACGATATTGATGAACGTGCTTCAGGTGTATCCGCTGTTTCCGCTGCACAACCTGATAATATTCCTATACCTGATACACCTGCTACAACAACTATTGTTGAAGATGCACCTACACCAGTTGACTCCAACACAACAGTTGAACACACCGCTTCCACCAATGATGACCCAACTGATGATATTCTGAATGAAGTACCCCCACCTGCAGATTTTGATCCAAATGCGTTCTTCAACCCGTTTGCTAATGAGACTGCTGCACCAGATGTTGCGGAATCTTCAACAAACCATTTGAATCCTCAGAATCTGCACAATGTATACCAACATCAACCCTCTACACATAGATGGACAAAAGACCATCCTCTGGCTAACATTATTGGCAACCCGAATCAACCAGTCGTTACGAGACAACGTCTTCACACAGATGGTGAACATTGCATTTATGCACTCACTGTCTGCCCATCTGAGCCTAAAAACATTAAAGACGCAATGACAAAAGACAACTGGATTGAATCCATGCAGGAAGAACTCAACCAATTCAAACGTCTTGAAGTATGGGAACTGGTTGAAAGACCAACAGGGGTCTACGTCATTGGATTAAAATGGATTTGGAAAAACAAATTGGATGCTGAAGGAAATGTTATCCGAAACAAGTCACGGCTAGTTGCTAAGGGTTATCGTCAGGAAGAAGGAATAGACTTTGAAGAATCTTTTGCTCCGGTTGCTCGTCTTAAGGCTGTTCGGATATTTCTCGCGTTCGCGGCTCATATGAATATGACGGTCTATCAGATGGATGTCAAAACGGCGTTTCTCAATGGACAACTTAAAGAAACAGTCTATGTCAGCCAACCAGATGGATTCGTTGATCCTGAGTTCCCGAACCATGTCTACAAACTGAACAAAGCTCTTTATGGTCTCAAACAAGCCCCTCGGGCATGGTACGATAAGCTATCATCTTTCCTCATTGCCAATAATTTCACCAAAGGCTCGGTTGACCCAACTCTTTTTATACAATATCACGGGGCACATATCTTAATTGTTCAAATTTACGTGGATGACATCATTTTTGGGTCGACACATAAAAAGTTTTCAACCGCTTTTGCAAAACTAATGAAGAAAAATTTTGAAATGTCCATGATGGGTGAACTTACATTCTTTCTAGGACTGCAAGTTCATCAATCACCCCGTGGTATTTTCCTGAGTCAGTCCAAATATGCCCTTGAATTGTTAAACAAATTTGGAATGAAAACCTGTGATACTTATGCCACACCAATGACTCATACCAAGAAGCTAGATGCTGATTTACATGGGAAATTAGTTGACCCTACCAAATACCGAAGTATTATTGGGTCCCTCATGTATCTAACAGCTAGCAGACCTGATATTGTCTTTGCCGTTTATCTATGCTCCCGTTATCAGTCGCGACCAACAGAAACCCACCTCTCTGAGGCTAAAAGAATCCTCCGATACATCAAGGGAACCATTAACTTGGGGATCTGGTATCCGAAGGATTCTGGTTTTGAACTAATCGCTTTTTTAGACGCTAATCACGCAGGATGCTTAGACTCAAGGAAAAGTACTTCAGGAGCTCTACAATTTCTCGGTGATAAACTAGTGTCTTGGCAATCAAAGAAGCAGGATTGTACATCGCTGTCATCAACCGAAGCAGAATATGTAGCCATGTCCGCATGTTGTGCTCAAGTCATCTGGATGAGAACACAACTCAAAGACTATGGTTACGTATTCGACAGAATCCCGATGTACTGCGACAATCGAAGTACCATTGCGTTCTCGTGCAACTCAGTTCAGCACTCAAAATCAAAGCACATCGATCTTCGCTATCATTTCATCAAGGACCACGTGGAACAGGGTACCGTTGAATTATACTTTGTGGGTACAGAATACCAATTGGCAGATCTTCTCACCAAAGCCTTGCTCCCGCTAGGTTTAATGAGTTAGTCCACTGGATTGGTATGAGGTGTTTGACTCAAGAGGAATTGGATGACCTCTTAAAACAGTCTTAAAAACCTGTCAAACACCAAAACATCTTTTGTAAATAATTTTTCAAAAACAAAATACAAAAATATAAAATCCGATAAAACAACAAAAATATTCTCCTAATCTATCTTTTTTTCAACATGGCAAGTACATTTCTTCCATCAACACTTTAATCTTTCAAAATTCAGTATTTTTCCGATCAAGTGTTGAGGGGGAGAAAATTTTCACTTAACTGTTTCAAAACATCAGTGTACTTGCATGTTTTCATATCTCGGTTGCTTCATTTTACAATGGTGGTGAATATTCTGGTTCAAAGACACTCCTCGGACTTAAATTAATAACCTTTCATTATTTTCTCAAGTCGAGGGGGAGTGTCGTCATGGTCAAAACGTTTCAAATACATTAATGATATCATTCTAAGCATCAAAACCCACCCAGAAACTTGTATTAAAGATGTTTGAAAATTAGGGTTCTTGTGTCGAATTGGGTGTTTTCGAATATGTAGTGTTATGGTCAAAAAGATTGTTGGCATATGTTCTTATGATGTTGAATTGAGGATATCCTTGCTCTATAACCACCCAGAAACTCTAAATTATTAATAATTTGGAATTAGGGTTTAAAGTTCTTGAGATTGGGTATTTTCGATTCACCATGAATTGGATGTTATAACTTGGTTAGTAGACTCCCACAATACCTTTGAACTACCAGAAAACGTTTGGTGCAATTTCCATGGTTAGAATTGTTACGCGTAATTCTTGAACTATTAGGGTTTTGGATTACGCGTATGCAGTTCTACGCATAACTGCTTAACAAGTGTTCTTGCCATGATTTGTTGTTAAAATGAATTTATGTGTTAATATTGATGATATGATGGTTCTATTTCAGGCTTGTTACTCGTGAAACTCAGAATCAAGGTCATTTGCAACTCTACGCATAAGGATTACCCTACGCGTAGTCATGTTACGCGTAAGAATAATCCTACGCATAACAGTTACGCGTAAGGTTCTACAATGGACTACGCGTATCCTGTGAAGGATATGCGTAAACAGTGACCTCTACGCATAAGGTCTACTCTTACGAGTAAGCCTTACGCGTAAGGTATATATACGCCTACGCATAAGCTCTGCGCATAAGGTCCCCTTTTTCCTACGCGTAACATTTCTTACGCGTAAGTCAGGATCCTACGCGTAAGCTTTCGTCTACGCATATGTCAATACTGTTTATGCTTAACTTTGCCAAAACTACGCTTAACCCTGGATTGACCTTCATGATGAATTGTTACGTGTACAAACTTGTCAATAAACTAATCATATCGTCACGAATCCAATAATGTCACTAATAAACTTAAATCGTTTGATATGTTGTGAACAATAAGTGATAAAATAAACTTTCAAACTTAAAGTTAACTAACTTACGAAACATTTCACGACATCAATGGACTATTGAACATACTAGTGACTTAGGACTCGTAACAATCATTGACACTGTACATTCAATAACTAGACAATAAGTCCTTCTGTTGACTAAAATTATGTCTTTCGATATGTTGGTTCTTTTGGCTAATGTTATTTCAGATCACGACATGGCTGAACAAATGAATGTGGATGCACCTGATGTTCTCTCTATTGCTGATATCTATCCTTATGGCTATCCAATGAAGATAGGAAAGAATAATCTTCGTGTTGACTTTGACACCCTCACTTGCTCTGAATCTTCGTGCTTAATTGCTATGGACATTCTGAGGACTCATCCATATCAGAATATGCTCACTCACTCTGCAACTGTCCCTGAGATCTATATCCAACAGTTCTGGAACACTATGGAAAGGGTCAAAGGACGGATTGCTGTGACGGTGACTCTGAACCACAAACAAGTCACCATTACACCTGCAGACTTAAGGGCTGTTCTCCTTATTCCTGAAGTCGATCCAACCAAACAATATCCCACACCTGCTGAAGAGCTCACTCTCCAATTCTTAATCGATATCGGTTATGACGAGGCTACAGGAATAATCACCAAGCATTCTCACGTAGAGCTTAAGAGTATTCCTCAACCCTGGAGAACTCTCTACATGATCATCACCAAGTCTGTTTCTGGTCGTGACAGTGGCTATGAGCATCATAAGCTCATGGAACTGCAAATATTTTTGGCTACGGTCAACTTGAAACACATCGCTATCGAAGCTCTGATTTGGGATGACATGATGTCATTTCTCAACAAGCTTGGCTCAAAGATTCCCTACATCAGATATACTAAACTGTTGATCCAGAGAGCACTTAGACTTCATCCCGATACTCCCAAGAGGCTCAATGACCCCGACAATCACGATATGTTGACGGAACCTATTCTATCGGTCAGAATCAAGGAAACGTCTACAAAGAAACAAGGTGCTGTATTGCCAGATTTCCTTCTAACTGAAGATGTCAGAAAGCTCGAAACGTACAAAAGGTATCTGGAAGCAGTTAGACAAGGCAAAGTTGGTCATCTCGACGAAAAATCTTCTGGTACACCTGTTAGAAGAACCAGAAGAGGATGTGCAGGAAGCGCAACAAGTACTGTGAGTCAAAGGAAGTTTCCTAAAAGGAATCCTCCTTCTAAAAGGATTGTTCCTGTAAAGGAAGCCGAACCCATTCCCAAACCTGAACCGCAAAGAAGGCTCATTGACGAGGACTCTGAAGATACTGATACAGATGAAGAGGTTCATTACTCTACAACTGCAACCGAAACACCTGCCTCAGTAACAAAACCTCCAAGTCCTCCAGCTGTCCAAGAAAAAGGGAAGACTCCAGCAATTTTGCCCTATGATGAGAGCTCTGAAGAAGAAGAAGAGCTACTGGATCAATCATACAGGAAGAAGCTCAACATCGTCAGACACCTTCAAAAGGCTGAAGAATTTGCTAAAGATCAAATGGGTGGCCCCGGAGGATCAAGTGGTGCTGCCCACTCCTCACCAGATCCTGATGCGGTTAATCGACCCGATAAGGGATCTGGTGCCACCACTCTTGTGCAACAACAAAAGCCTGTAGAGCATACTATTGTGTATGATTTTGAGAAACTGGAAACTGAGAAAGAAAAGTCTAGAGATGACGAGGATGATTATACAAAGTTTCTTCTAGACAGTCCAACACACTCAAAGGAGAAAACCTCAGAAACTCCTAAGGACCTGAAGTCTCCTCATGTCTCCTCATCATCAGACTCTTCATCTCATTCATCACCACCACCATAAAAGAAGTCAACCAGATCATCATCCAAATCCGTGAAGAAACCACCTAAATCTTGGATTTCTCAGACTCATAAAAGGATTGTGAAAGCTGTTCAACAAGTCAGAAAGAAGGACATGCTTTACAGAAAACTGAATTGGTTTGCTGACCAAATTCAGTACTTAAATGATGAGAAAGACAAGATGCAGAATGAAAGGGAATTTGTTCCGAAGTTCATGAAGAGTCATCGTAAAAAGGAACTGAACGAAATGATCGAAGGTTACACTAACAAGTACCTTCAGGATATCGTTCCTAAAGTCCAAAAGGAACTGGAGAAGACAGCAAGAGATCATACCCACAAGTTTCTTCTCGACACTGTCTCCGGTGTGACTAGAAAAGTATTTTCCAGACAACTCACCCCTAACATCGTCGCATTGGTTAAACATACAATGGCCAAAGAAGCTGATCTCTCTGAACCTGAGTTAGTCGCTAAACTAGTGATGCAAATGTCAAAGCGATCTGGAACGTTTACTTCGGATGAAGCTAAATTTTTCGAAAGTCTACTTGATTTTCAACTCAGATCATCATGCAAGGAGTCAGCCGATCAACCCAAACGACCAAGAGATGACGATGATAAGGACAAGGATTCTGCACCTAAATGTCAGAAGCAGTCTGGTAAATCTACTTCGATGCCACCTCCTCCACCACAGACTTCTTCTCAACAAAAGTCTCCTCCACCTCGGTCTTCTACTGATAAACCTCGGGACGATTCCGAGTTACCACCTCTGACTCAACAAACATGTGATTACTTTGAGTATACGGGTGGTGACGATGAAGAGGTCCTCGAGCCCCTACAACAACCCACCTCACCCAAACAAGTGCAGAAACCAGAATCATCATCAAAGCCTTCAAAAAAGAAGAAGAAGACGCTTCATACTGACGTCATCTCATGGCTAGATGAAGATAATACTGAAGAATTTGAATGGTTTGCTACACTTGTTAACAACACTCCCTACCCTGAAGAAGGTCAAGAATTGGTAGACGGTAGTACCTTGGAGCATGCAAAGATTTTGCAAGAACGATTCCGTGTGAAGAAGATGACGAAATCTGAATTGAAGCGCATCAAGAATGAAGCATTCCTACTTTTGAAAGACAACTCAGAAAGTGCAATCGAGGTTGAATATCACCTTGAAAACATTGCTCGCGCCATGTCTAATAACATGGATTGGCTCAACCCAGAAGCAAACATCGACTTCACAAAACAGGACAATCCTCCATACTACACCGACTGGCCTCGACCTCTACCTACCATTGGCCAACCTGATCAGCCTAGGATTCCTTTCAGACGCTTCTTCAACAAAGACTTAGATTTTCTTCAACACGGTGGCGATGGTTAAAGGAAATACGCTACATCACTGACACTTCCATTCCCTGCTGCAATATACTCTAATTGTATAGCCATCGAGGAACGTGCTACCCACATGTTCTCCGACAAAGTGGTAGCGTATGACCAAGATGCAATGTATGGGATTCACCAATTGCCGGAACGCCGAAGAATCTACTACAGAAGCTGCTTGGTCCAGAAGTCTCAACATGCAGTGTTTAGTACTAAAAGTATCGTGGCCATCCAACATGTTGGTCTATCGTCTAAATGGGACTACACCTTTCTTAAGAAGATTGTGGTAAAAAGACAAGACGAAAGGGACTATGCATTCTCTGAAGCTGACTTTGAGAATTTGAACCTCAACGATATTCAAGACATGTATCTTGCCAAAGTTCAAGGTCGCATGAGACAATTCCCAACTGAAGTACAACATGAATTCATCAAGTCACTGCTCATCTTCATCAGACGCATAGTCATCAAAGAACGTGTTGAAGATCTTCAGCTTGCCGTTGAATCATATCAGAAACGTGTCAACCTCACTCCTCCAACGCTTGATCTTCCCGACATCAATCAGCTAAGTCAATATACGCTCATCAGCAAACCATTCGGAGTTGTTTACCACAGTGAACTTCAAAGAAACTGCTTAATGGCGTGTAGTGAACTTCAGAAATTCGGGGATCATACCTTGAAGCGGGTTAGGGATGGATTGGCGTACAGGTTGAAGGATATACGCCTGAAAATTGGATCTTCTAAGCGCTGGAATTCTCAGGAAAGGAGGGATGTGAGAAGGATCATCACCATGATTCATGAACGGTTGTTCAGAAGGGATCAGTTCAGAACGTTAGAAAGTTTTGTTGGTGGTCGACCCAGGATCAACATCACCGGCTATCAACGCCCTGTTCGTACTCCTAGGAACATCACTGCACTTCCTGGTACCCCTTGAATTGTTTCCTTCATATAATTTTGGATGTGTGATTATATATGTCAGTGGCTTGTGCACACATAACAGTGTACAACCCGTAATTGTCAAGAAAGGACCCTGTGGTACGCTTCAGTGCCACAATC
This sequence comes from Chrysanthemum seticuspe, assembly GCA_019973895.1. NCBI lineage: Eukaryota > Viridiplantae > Streptophyta > Magnoliopsida > Asterales > Asteraceae > Chrysanthemum > Chrysanthemum seticuspe. The sequence continues at coordinate 50,689,082 of BPTQ01000008.1, forward strand.
CTTATAAAAGGAGCAAAAGCTTCTTACTTTTGAGTAAAACCTATCAAACCTTTCAATTTTCAAGGTTTTGCTCAAAAGAACAAGTACTTCCCCATATGATTTTTTTCAAAACCTCAACCGTTTATATCACTAGTTGAGGGGGAGTATTTGATTTAAAACTTTGTTCACAAATTGTTCATAGTGGTCATCTTCCCGCAACACTCGAAATGGTCATATTTATTCTCAACCGTTCAAAAAAATAACATTTTATATGCCATTTTTGAGGGGGAGAAAATTATGTGATAAGAAATATGTTGTACAAAATGCAAATGAATCTGTGTTCCTCAGACTTAACCAACGAATTGACGGTACTTAACTGTGAGTAACTCGAAAATACTTGTCCTGGACGGGTAATAATTTCAAGCTAGTTCTCTAGTGATGTAAACGTGTCTCGCAAAGGACTTGTCTGAGTAGAATGTACCATTCGAGAAACTCTTGATAGACATGAACTCTGACGGGTTTGAAAACCTTTCAAGGTTTGTCTACACCTTCAAGGTAGTTATTAGAGCTAGTCGTCACCTAAAAGCTGACAATGTAACTCTTTAACTATGCAACGTAACCGTGTCTCGCGGGGGATTGTCTATCTTCAGTGGATCAATTCAAAAAGTGCGCGCTCTTTCCTCACTTTGCATTTAACCATTAAAACTATTAAGCACATGTGGAGGGGGAGTATTTATGAAAAACCTTATCTCTCACAGTGGTTCAAACATGTTTTTCATTTACAAACCCTTTGAGAGATAGTTTCACATACAGTGGTTTTAATGGCAACATAGGTTAGTCATGGAGTTATAAGGTGACTAAGGTTAGGAATAACCGTCCTATGATCCACCAGAGCCGGAGGGATCTACCCAAGGACACTACCATTAGTTATTGTTAGAAGTCCTTAGGAATGATTGTAAAAAGGAGAAAATGAGAATCGGAGAAAGAAAGATTTGAAGAATCAAAAAGAAATGTAAAGCAAAGGGTGAAAAGAAACAGCCCTCCAGATTATTCAACTTAGGGCAGACACCGGGTTCAATTCATATGCTACTGGTTGTCACTTAGTGACACCGGTATTGAAGATTAAAAGTCGTCATGGACCCAGTGATGCATGCACTAAACCTTCTTAGCCACTCAAGTTTTTCTCAACAGAAGCTTGCTTCATTCTCATAGGGAACCCTACGTAAACTATTGGCTTTCTCCTAGAGATCGCTGGTATTGAAGAAGGAGACCCTCTCCCTAGTCTCCGCTCAGGAAAACCAAAACGCACTGTTGAGTCTAGAGCCACGAGATTCATCAAAAGATCTCTTAGGAACACTTGACATTTAATCACTTGATGATCAACAAATAAGATCATCATTGGTTCATATCGAGTCCTTCACAGATCTTAGCAATCTGTCGAGAACATTTATGAGAGGTTCACATCTGTGATCCTCAGTGATTGAATGGAAACTCCTGCCAGGGTCGGCATCAAACAGCCCTGACAGCAGGTCACTTCGGTAACTCCCCATGGATTACGCAGAGTGTGTCTCAAATGGTCTACAGTCGTGAGGTGATACTACGGTGTACCTCAGCGACTCATCTGAACTGTAGATGTACTTCGGTACATCGCGTTATCTCACTTGTGGGACTCCAGTTTAGGAACGGCCTTTGTAAGAATTAGAGTTGTGTTTTCACACTATGCTGTTAACACTCTCGAAGTTCAAACTTGTAAGTGCCGGAAACCGCTTATTACTAACCGTTTGAAATGTTTTCTTCTTATGGAAGCTCCGGAGCGAGATGATCGTGCTGATTCTTCTCATGCTCACGCCAACATCATCACTAATGAAAGTTCTATTCAGATGCAACACAACAGTCAGAATGATTCTTCATCAAATCAAAGAAACTACAAAGTCAAAGACTTACAGAACTTCATCAGTATTGATTTCCAACGTCAAAGAGCGTGTGAGCATGTTGAAGAATGACGTGGAGACACTGGAGCAGCGAAGCAGACCTGAGGCAGACTGATGCAGACCACAACATACTATCATTTTCACCACAAAGAACAATGATCAAAGAACAAAGTTAAAGATGACGTCAAAGCATAACTTTTTAAAGATAACTATCTCTCTACACTGGGGAGATTGTTCAAATCAAGGCAATTCTTCTCACAAGAAAAAAGAATGTCAGAAGACGTCAGAGCTACTATTACATCAACGCCTTCACCATTTACATTCATATATACTTGAGGGGGAGATTGTTGGAATCACTCCTAAACAGTATTTCAAGTATTTACATTTCATATGTAATAGGTAGCTTTATATGGCCTTTATGTTTGTTATAAGGCCTAGCTTATGTAGAAGGCCCATAAGCTTAGGCCCAAGCCCACATAAGAAAGGATGGGAACTAGGAGTATTGCCCTAGCTTCCCTCCTATAAATAATCTTGTAAACCCTTACTTGAGGGTTGGTTGTTCAAGTTTTTCTTTCACATACATCTTCGCCTAAACCGTCTTTAGTATATTGTGTGTGTGTGTGTTTTTACCTGTTCAATCGCCTTCATCTCTTTCTCTATACCTTGTGTTTGTAAAACTAGTGACCTAATAAAAATGTCCGATCATTTGTTTAGCGGAGTTGTAATGAATTAATTACGGTCGCTTAAACTTTGCCGAAAAACCATCCTTAAACTATATTTTGGACTAAAAGTACCATATTTAACCTCTATTTTTTTATGTTCGAGACCTCTAGGATGGAAACTCATGTACTAAAACTTTGAGATAATCATACAAGCTTCCCAAAACCGTTGAGTTTGTTTCCTAACGCTCGACGTGCACCATTTTACGACTAGCTGTTAGAGGCCGTTTTAGTCACTTTCATGAAATTTTCAATGACATTATTTTACGACGAAAAGTTATAATTTCACAATAAATCACTAAACGACTATCGTAGGAGGTTGTTTCAACGTAAATACTTGTAAAGTATTTTATAAAATGACGATATGTTGTAAACATATATTTCGACGATAAACATTATCTTCAAAAATTCACAAGTGGTATAAATATCGTCCGAATTGCATGCATAACATTACATCATAACTTATTATGTATCATATCATTCATAATAGGTCAAGTTTAGTGATTCACGCTACATTTCGGCGTACTCACTTTTGCCATCGCATCATTGTCCAAGTGAGTTTTCATAGCCCCATTTTCAATTGTTTTGGACTATTTTGGGGGAGATACATGCTTAACTATTTTTCACAAGTACTTTGGATTTTTAAGGATAACTTCTATCATGATCACCATCATTTCAAATTCGAATGTTGTATTATATCAATTGTTCCTGATTAGGTGTTATAGTTCTACGTCGTATAAAGTACTATGTCAGTTGACTACTGATACATTGAGTCAGGTGCTATTGATTATGTGCTATAGTTCTACGTCGTATAATGTTCTAAATCAGTTGACTACTGATATATTAAGTCATGTGCTATTGATTATGTGTTATTGTTCTACGTCGAGTTAGGTACTATTGTGAATTCATTTGACATCATGTGCTTGAACATAAACTATACATATTTTGGCTGTTGGTTGTGAACACACAGGTTGCAAGTTTTGTATGGGCGGAACTTGGAACTGAGTGGATTTACAATGCCTTTGCTGCATAAACGATTTTGAAAGGCTTTACATTTCAACGTAAACTCTATGAACTCACTCAACCTTTGTGTTGACACTTTTTAGCATGTTTTATCTCAGGTATCTAAGGCATTCACTTCATGGCATGCATGTGGACATATCATAGAGTCGCGATGATGACGCGTCTCACTTAGGTTTTATGAACTTTAAAAACATCGTTTGACTTATAACAAACTTATTTTCCGCACATAGTAACTTTCATTTGGGACCTATCTTTGTAACTCTGAATGTTTTTATTAATTCAAGCGATGTATTTTCCAAACGACACTTTAGGTCGTTCAATATAACTGTGATTATGATGCTATGACAGTCAATCTCCAGGAATTCCATTCTGCTGCAAAACAGGTAATTTGGGGGTGTGACATTTAGATATCTTAAAGGTCATCCTAAATTGGGCCTTTGGTACTCTAAGAATTCTCCTTTTCCCTTGGTGGCCTACACAGATAGTGACTATGCTGGAGCTACTTTGGATAGGAAGTCTACTACTGGAGGATGTCAGTTTTTTGGAAGCAGATTAATTTCATGGCAGCGTAAAAAGCAAACTGTTGTGGCCAATTCTACAACTGAAGCTGAATATGTGGCTGCTGCTAGTTACTGTGGTCAAGTTCTTTGGATTCAGAATCAAATGCTGGATTTTGGGTACAATTTTATGCATACTAAGATTTACATTGATAATAACAGTACAATTTGCATTATTAAAAATCCTGTTTTGCATTCTAGAACTAAATAAATTGAGATAAGGCAGCACTTTATTAGAGATTGTAATGAGAAACGGCTGATTCAAATGGTAAAAATCCATACTGATTTCAATATGGCTGATCTTCTCACTAAAGCTTTTGATGTGGGAAGGTTTCATTATCTTGTTGTTAGTATTGGCATGATTAATCTCTAAACTCTTAAATTGTTTTGTATTAGTTTGTATAAGTATTGGACTGTTATTATGTAAACTTAGTCTTGCTATTCTTGTTTCTAACCACTGATAGTTTTGTTCAAAACACTGCTAGTTGTTCTGTGTTTCCACTAACCATTGTGCAGATAAAAGACAAGTCATTATAGAGATTCAAGAAGTACTGAAGTTACATTGTTCATTCATTCAACAAAACAGTTTACAACTTACATCTTACAATGAAACTTCAAGTGCTAATTAAAGACTACTTCTATACATGATTTTCTACTAATATTTCTACTACTACTATCCTTGCTTCTATCGTTTAAATGCTGGATATGCATTTGTGATATGCATGATCAACACGATGAAGTAGCTAAGGATCAAAATGGGAAGGATGATTGTGGAAGATAGATGGGTGATATGATATTCTTCTTGTGCTCCATCTACTCGTTCCACCATAAAGCAACTTACTCCATCTTCCTTTTTCCCTTTCCCTTTACGATGTGTGAAGAAGCACCACAACCTAGTGCAGAAATACCAAGAATCACCTCTCTATCTTTGGGAAGTGGTGGATTTCTTTCTTGTGGTGTTGGTTGGGGTTTGGATGATGAAGGTTTGGGGTTTGAAGTTCTCTTCTTAGAGGATACATTAGAGTCTTCAGAAGCCTCACTTGGATTCACCACACTATCATCTTCAGATGATGGAAGAAATGGGGATTTTACTGGTCTTGGTTCTTGTGGAAGTATGTGAAATCGCCATGGATTGGATTCTTCACTTGATGATGAGGATGAGGAGGATACTAGATACACCACTTCTGGTTTATTCCAACTAGGGTTCCCCATGGTACTTGGAGGTTGGTGTGAAGGAGTTTGGTGTATTTCTTCTGGTCACACCACAGCAAGGGGAGGCGCATGGACTGCCTTGGGAGATGTTTCTTCATCTGTATCTTCATAGGGTGATACATACGAACTTAACGAAGAACTATTTTCTCCTCTACTTGGATTGCTTGCCAAATAGTTCTTTTTACATCTCTCCAGACTGCTGTTGGAGGAGGTGTAGTCATCTGATTAAAGACTAACTGGGTTGGAGCTACTCATTATTGGGGTTTTTGGAGGAATTAGGGTTTTGATTTTGATTGGTGTGTGCGTTATGAAAGATTTGGGTTCTTTTTATAAGCAAGGTTAAGGGTTATGGAAGTTAATAAGGGGCAGGTTAAATGTGGTTGATGAGTTAATGAGTTTCTTGGATTTTGGACTGATATTAATCCTGGAAGTTGACCATATTGACTTATCTTTGCTAAACACGGATAGGTCATTTGGAATCCCTGATAGCGTTTCTAACCACTGATAACCATAATCTTCTTCTTTGTGTTTGTTTTGTGTTTGTCTTGCAGGTATGAAGGATTTGTGTACATAGGAGCTGGTGTGTTAGCTGCTTGTGTTAGACCAAAAAAAAAAAAAATTGTGTAATCCTTCATATTTTTGTGGAATCATTCTTGTTTTGGCACAGATTTACTTGCTATATCTTGGACAGTTGGAAGGAGTAATAAATTGTATCCACTGATGATATGTCTCAACCGCGGATAGTTGTTCTGTAACCGCGGATAGCTTGGTGCTTTGTTTTGGATACTACAGGGGCTGTTTGGTAACATTGGCAAAAGTTTATAACTCTCCCCAAATCCCGGATGGATCAATTAATTGATCTTCAACTCACTTCCAATTGGCGCTCATCTTCACCCAAATCACTTACCATTCATCACACCCACATCATACCAATCATTATTCAAAATGGCGGAAAAGTATTCTACTTCGCATAATCTTGTTGCTATTGTAAAACCCTAAAATCGCAAACGTGTTAAAAGACACTTTTGCCCTCAAACTTAATAATTTTGAAAACTCGTAAAACGCGCCAACATCGTTAAATACATTTAATAATTCAACTTATAAAATGAGCTACGCAAGATAATTAAAATATTACACTTAGGATATCAAGTAAATGTACACCAATAAAATGAATTCTATAATACCAAATCAAGTTACATTGTGTACATAACTCACTTGAACTATAAAAGGGTCTAAATACATCACAATATGATAAATATGGAAAACACTCAATTGGTCTTTCTTTCCCCCTTGTTGGCCGGCCATTTGAATCAATCAAGGCCCACAACCCCTAAAATTTTGGGCAATCACACGCCTATATTCAATGACCAACCATGTCTTCTAATTTAAAGCATATATCACATAAAGCAAAAACCCTAATACCTCTCCAAGAAAGTTACGACAAAACAAGGCTTCTCCTCCATTCTTTTCCCTTTTCCTGTCGACGCCCAACACAGCCAAGGTAAGGCCTCAAGACCTTTTGTTTTAAGCGTGATATTCATGGTTTTACCATGTATTGATTTGGTTGGTATGGCTTTCTTTTGGGGTTGCTGTCGTGGGATGTGAAGCACCAAGGAAGTGACTATTTTGCTCCATTCGACCATTGTTCCTCCTCATTTGTATCGTGACTACAAGGTAAACTTCATGGCCTCATCCTCTTTGTTGGGAATTATGTGAAGTCTGGATTATGCTGATATTACTGCTGAAGTGTTTCTACTAAAGAAGAGTGGATTCTGCCGAAGACATAATCTACTGAAGTATAATAGTGATTAGTCTGATTCTGCGGAAGTGTTTATTCCGTGTTTAGTTTATTTAGTGTGGATATACATGAGATTTATTAGGAAGTGATTGTGTATATCTTATTTAGTTTTATGATTATACGTTTCTTGGAAAACGGTTTAGCGATATTGTTTAGGGTTCCTTGTCTATAAAAGGAACACATTAGAAAGAGTTATGTACCGATTGGAAAAACTCAGTTTTAGTTAATATAAAGATCCATAGAGGATCAAGAAGTTCTTAGTTATTTACTTGTGTTTATATTCCGCTGATAAACATTAGTAGTAGAGATTGTCTTTTATTGTGCTTGTGATTACATAGGCATACATAACGATCCACGAGCTCAAGATCTATCAAGGTCTTTGTTTATTTCAACACTCTTCCTTTCGTCTCTGATTCTGAACGTGGACTAGGCCTGCCATACGCACAGTTTATTCACTCTCACGCGTAACATAAATGATCAACACAAACCTAGTATCATAGCTACATAAAATCATGAATCACACCTTCATATTGTCGATTTAATGTACCCTTATTTTCTGTTTTGAAACTGAATCTGGTCGTGGGTCTTAAGGGCTATCAATATGAATAAAAATGGTACGTAAGGCATTGATTTATGGTCACGTCATCTCCTTTATTTTCTGAATTCTGGTCGTGTGATTCTC